>JAVQJD010105528.1:0-14317 GCA_036023655.1 Nannoperca australis
AATAAAAGCCCTATTAACGAGCACACCTTAGTATCAGTTTTGTGTTAAATATATTGCTCGCTGTCGTCGTTAAAAGTATATATTAACATATTAACAATATGTGTGCATATTCATAGAACTAATATATATACTTTAATCCCAGAAATGTGGAGGTTTGTTGCATCTTATTATTATTTTTATTACTATTATTATTATTGGTAGTCAGATGGGCTGCTAGTATACTGGCAGCACGTGTTAATATCTTGAAGAGGTGTTATTATTTTGGCAATTTAAGTAGTTAGATTTTAGTTTATTTTTCTATTTCTTGTCATTTCTTTGTTTGTTCCTATCTTTTAACACTAATTTGACTAATTTCATGGCTTCACATGTTACGATAAGTATTCAACTTTATTGTCACTGCACACAGTAAGTACTAGTACAACGAAATATTGAGCATCCAACCAGACAAGAAGAAGGAGACAGAGAAGCTTCTTAATTAGCGTTAAGATCACAGAACATATTCATGATTGTCTGTGTTGATTACAGTCGTATTAAATACACATTAAATCCGTATGTTGTTAACAAAGCGTCATCATGTCAGAATTCAATGACACGATGAATGAACTGATTATATCAAGATGATGCAGTTAGAGAGAGAGAAACAGGGAGGAGATACAGTATGTGGAGTGATTAGAGATGCAGTAATGGGCGGGCGGGGGGGGCGGAAAGAAGGAAAGATTAACTTACAGCTAACGAGAGAGGTGGAGAGCTAGCAAACATTATTATGGTGTGTGTGTGTGTACTACGACGTATTGCATATAATCAAATCTTATCTAATAAAAGGATGGGAGTCTCCTGCTTATGAATCATTTCGTCTATAATTGAGCCCCTCAGGTCTGCGAACCGGCCACAGTTACACAGTTGTAGAGGATAATTCAGCATATATACACACACACACACACACACACACACACGTAGGGGAAAGATAGCAGGACCTAGGGTGGATCCCTGAGGAACCCCACTGGAGTTAGCAGCTATAGAGGACTGGAAGGCTTTATTTATATAGCACGTTGTAAACACAGAAAAGAAAAAAGAAAAGCATTAGAATGACACTCAAATCAATGGGAATAAAATATGCTTTATTTCATTTATTTTTTTTTTTTATATATTGTTATTTAATATTGTATTTGTACCTTCAATTTTATTATAGTTTCTTTTTGCATCTTTACTGTAACTTGCATGACCTTATCTTTCCACCTTACAAGCTGCTGGAATTTCTCTTGGAGATTAATAAAGTATCGATCTATCTATCTAAAATAAATTAAGATGAAACAAAATACGATGGAAGTTGCCAATGAAACAAAGGAAATAAAAGTGCATTAGAGACACCTGTCATGCAAAGGCGGAGGAGAACAGCAGTTTATAATTCAGCTAAAGTCGGGGTGCATTTGAGATCTTCAGCAAGTTTATACTAAGTGCCCGAACTGGGTTAATACTCCTGCGTGATTTCCAGTAACAAAGACCACAAGGGTCCAGAGGAAGTAAGTCAGGAGCTGGTAGTGTTGGTATCTTCTGACATATCCTAAAACTACCTGAAGGGTAATTCTTTCAGTTGTACTTATCTTTTGCTGTGTTGAAAAGCAATTAAAAACACTTTCATCGCAGTAATAGAGACGCTGAGGGAGTGAAGGTTAAGACGAAGACCACTGGAGCGTAACCCGGTGCACATTCCCCCCGCTCATGTGCTCAGCTTCACAGTAAATGTGCACGAGAATAAAAATAGGGGTTGGGTGGGGGACCGAGACAGAAAGCGACACAATGAGGAGGGGAGGGAGGAGGGAGGAGGAGAGGAGAGAGAGAGATGCTGTGGGTTAGTGAGCGAGAGGAAGAGCTCATTAATACGAGTTTAAAGGATGTGACGAGGCGAAGCAGCCAGCGTTTGCAGGACTAAGGGAGGAAGAGAGGGTGGCTCAGAAAGAAAGAGCTGGACGAAGACGAGAGAGAGTTTCACAGCGGAGGAGAGTCAGCTGTGCACATATTGATCCACAAAAACCAGGTGTGGTTTGTCTGCTGGGAGCCACAAGAAGAAGAAGAAGGAGGAGGAGGAGGACGAAGAAAAGAAAGAGGAGTGCTCTGTTCTGCTTCTCTGCTGCCGTCGGCCACATGAAGAGTGTGTGAGGCACTCCAGCGGAGCAAACATCCTCCGCTACTTTCAGCTGCTGCCAGATGTTGAGTTGAGATTTAGAGGCTGTTTCACGTGGACCAGGGGCAGCATTGGAAGCAGGTGGAGCACTTATCAGGTAGTGTGTGTGTGTGTGTGTGCGTGTGTGTGTGTTTCATCACATCTGTGCTCGGAGAAGCGGGTGTTTCACAGAGAAACGTCGGCAAAGAGCATCTGGGGACATCCGAGTGCCAGAGAGTTTGTAAGCGTGCGTTGGACATCAGAAAGACAAAGAAGCAGAAGAAGATTTGAAGCTCTCAGAGCACAAACCTGCTTCCTTGCCTCTCCTTCAGGATGCCGAAATCAAGATCCTCCCCCCCACCCACGGAGAGCCGGGAGCCATGATGTTGGATTAGAGCATGAGTCCCGACGAGGAGCCAGGGAGGGATGCGTTTGTGGGGGGTGAGAGGGCGAGAATGGGCTGCCCCTGCCCTGTGGCACGTCCGGCTGCCTCCCCGTGAGCATGCAGGTCCTACAGATCGTCAAGGAGCTGGTGTCGCCGTCCAGACGCAGGGCAGCGGCCAGGTTTGGAGGTGTGTGCATGTGCGGGTACACCACATTGTTCACGTAGTGACCCGTTGACTTAGATCGATACAGAACACAGATTTTTACTCAAAACCTCACAAGAAGTGGTCAGTGCTGTCCACACAGCTGCAGAATCAGACAACATCTGGGGATGTCCAGTCCAAAGGCTTCCAGAGTCTTGTGAGTGTTTACAGAGACTGATGTACGAGTTACTGGTTATGTAGTGATACAACGAAGGTCCGCCGTTGTGCCGTCTCGCCCTGCTGTCAAAAGCGGTAACGTCTTCATTAGTTTAATGTAGATTTCAGCGGAGCGTCCTCTCCACTCTGCGGTATATTAGACTGATCTGTAGAACCAGGACAGTCTGCAGTCGGGGACAGAAGTTAAAACCCCGCAGACTTCATCACCTTAACACACCTGGTCGATTTGCTGCAGGAAGTTAGTTCCTCGCTGGATCGTCCGCTTGGTAAAGTTACAGATATTGACACATTGACAGACGGTCGGACTCGAGTCACAAAGTTTAATGACTTTAAGTTGTATACTCGACTTGTACTTTTAAGTTGAAAATACATCATTTAAATAGAGCAGGACAGCACAGCAACATAGAAAATGCATTCTGTTGTGGTGCTAGCTAAAAGTGCTACGAAACGTTTTTAAGGTTAAGTTCAGCTGCACTTGCGTTCCTGATTTGTTTAAGTTATATCTTGTTATATATAAACGGCATTACAACTAGTGAAGAGCACATAGTGAGTTGTTTTACTCAGGACTTGACACTCGAGTACAAAGACTTGAAAACAGTGAGGTGTGGTGTGTACCGGTGCTAGCTTACTACCAGCTGCTGACACGCGGTCAAGTTCACGTTGAGTCGCCCCACTTCCTGGTTTCTGATGTGATTATCACGTCCGCTGACGTCTGAGGAAGAGGAAAAGCAACCACTGTGACTATTTTACCTGCAATGAACTCTTCACTCAGCCGTTTGCTGTCCGTCTCTCATCACCAACACTTTGGATACGTCAAAATATATAGCATTTAGCATTTCCTTGCATGGAAGTGGTCCGATTTGACTAATTAAGTTAATAATTTAGTTCTTAACGACATTGTGGATGAGGTTAAACTTCTCGTGTGAGCTTGTGGCGTTTGTCTGAATGAGAGGAACATTTCTGAGTGTGTGTGTGTGTGTGCGCTGCATTTCTCTGCTGTGCAGTGAATAATGAAGCCTGGTGCCCGGGGTAATGGGACACTCGGTGACCCCTGACCCCTTGTCCTGTCTCCCAGTTGGCCTCGGCCTGTGCCTACTACTGTGTTTCCTGTCGTAGCCCCGGGTTTAGCGGCGCTCGGTGCCCCTGCAGGAGGAAGAAAGCCACAGCTTGTTGACTTCTTGCTTCAGTGCTCTTCAAATGGAAAGAAAAAAGAAGGAGCCTCTGTGTTTCCAGAGGGCTGATTTGCATAAATTTAACAAGGGCTTGATGGGCAAGTAAATTGGTGCTTCTTGCAGATTTCTTCTCAAATGTGCTGTAATTAGGCCACTGATGGTAATTTATGATAATTCTTTTTCCTGAGTTGCTTCGTTCGCTGTCATTCCCCCACGTCTGTGTGGACCTACATTTGCATTGCACAGTGTGTTTTGGGTTAAATTGCTTTTTCATTTCCTCCATTTCAGTTCAAAGTGACATTTTTCTGTGTCCAATTTCTAAAATAAAATAAAAAAAATAGTTCCCTTCAGCTCAGTTTGTGCGCTGTGGGAAACAGTGGCCTCTTCCTGACTTGTGCCATAAAGCAATCCATCACACCTGCCGCCAGGTGCCATCTCTCCGGAGTGCAAAGCTGAACTCACCTGCTCTAAAAGCCAAGAAGGGAGAATCCTCTAAAGGCGGTTATTAAATGCGTGTTGTCTCCCGGCAGCTGGCTTTATAATGGCTTTAATTTATCAGCTATAACCCCACTGGTGCGCTCATGGAGGTCCAATTAAGCCACACAAGTGTGCGCGGCTTTGGTTCCACTGGGGAGTCGATGGTAAGCGACACACGAGGGAGGCAGATGCTGCTCTCGGGCATGCAGGCGTTGGGTTTCTGGGGACGGTGAACTTAACGTCCGGTGTGTCTTGTTGTTACAGGTTCAGTGATCAAAGTAGCTCAATGCTAACAGCCAAAGAAGAACTTGACCTCTGACGCAGATCACCGTGATCGTTTTACTAATAACTCTTTATTTTAAGGTTCTTTTTTTGTTGTTGAACCGTTTAAATCACGTCTTGAAGCCCTGATGTTTTTACATTTAAAACCTTTAAGGCTTCAAGTGCAGTTTTTAGGCTTTTTGCAAGTGAGAAGAATATTTAAATAAAAGAAATAAGCTACAACGTTATACACAAAGCTCTTTATTCAACACTATTTACCCTTTAACCAACATGCTGTCCTAACAATTCAGTTTATTTGCAATCATTTTGCACCAGCAAACTATAAATCATTTCTTTTAGGGAGAAACGTTCATATTGAACATGAGGGCTGCAACACTATTTAGATTTTCAAGCAAAAATGTCAAACATTTTCTGCTTCTCTTTGTCTTTGATGACAGGAAATAAAGAGTTTGACAATTAAGCGTGAAAATAATCAGCGTGAAGCTTTAATGATGTAACTCAAGTTGAGGTTCGGCAGCTGAAACCACTTATTTAAAGTTAGTAAAACGTTTAAAAATGACACATTTCCCCTCTCCCCTCCAGTTTGTTTGTTCCCAGTAACTAATGCCACTGAGGTCATGTTGTAATGATCTATTGAGTTTAAACAAGTGGAACCTTTCAATGTGACCGAAGCTGCAGCTCCGACACCTGCGAGCGCACATTAGACTAAAGGACAAGTGTGTGTCAGTTATTGTGAGGCGGGTCAGTGTGTGTGATCAGCTCTAAAGGCACCGACACTTAAACACAGAGAGCGTTCACACATTTCTGCTGCTTTTATCGACTCGCCCGGGAACCGTTCGCGCTTTCCATTTGGCTGTCGTCTTTATCGCCGTCCATCAGCCCTGCGGAGGAATTCACCTTGGCTCCTCTCTCCGCTCGGATCAATGAAGGTAGATTTAGAGATGGCCTCCAGCAGATACACACACACACACACACACACACACACTCTGCTGAGGTGTGAGCGCTGCAGGACAGCCGATGTTGTTAGTGTGAGGAAGACGAGCCTGGAAAGTTTGGGAAATGCTTCATTTGAATCGTCATGTTTTCAAGGTTAGGAACATGCTTAGATTCAAACATATAGTTCTTGTTCCTAAAGTCTTTTAATACTTGTTAGTTGTCTCCTGGCAGTTTTAGTCACAATTAAAGGCTTCAAGAGCCTGGAAACCTTTGGCTTAGGTGCCTTGAAAGTGCTTGAAACCCTGGAAACAATCAGCAGGTTGCACGTGTGTGTGTGATTTTAATAATGATGCTTTATCTTTAAATCTCATCAACAATGAAATCAGTAAAACATAAAAGAGCCAGAGTGCCTTATAAATAAATGCTGCAGTGGTTTTCCCTTTAAACGGCGCAACAGCCTCTGCAACCAACAGCTGTTTTCATTATTGACTCGTGCTGAATGTTGTCTTGATTGAGGGATTCACTGTTTGCTCTGTAACAGAAGAAATCATTTCTTAAGCCTTCAAATCACCTAAATATGAGTTTTGTTGCAGGTGTTTTGAGGCCTGAAGAGGTGAAGTTATCCAAGAAGTCACAAAAATACGTTTTACTCTCTGCAATAACGCAGCTGCTGTAAATAAGAATGTTAAGGACATTTTAAAATCACAAATAAAATCTTGGCTAGAGAAAAGAAAGTACACGAATCTCATATTTGTTGTACTGACAAACATTTAAGCAGTTTTTAAGTTTAAAGTTAACAGAAAACAGATCGATTTACTGTTCGATAGCAACGTAGCAGCTACATTACTGCGTCTTCTCAAAGTGAAGCCGTATACCTTCGGTTCCATCACCATCCTTCATCTACAGATCTCTATATCTCTCTAAATACTGACACAATGCAGATTCGTGTGTCCTGGCGGAGCGGTTTGGATTTACTGCAGGTTTCTCCCGGTCAGCGACCAGCTGCACCTCAGTACCTCGCTGCATTATTCAGCAGCTCTGATACGTCTCCGTCTCCAGAGGCGACTTGACACTCAACCAGAGGAAGAAATGTTCAAACACTGCGCCAGAAAGGTTCAAAGCAGGACTCCTTTCTGTGTGTTTCTGTGTTTTTATATTAAGAAGAGAACCTGCTGCTGCATGCTGGTTGGTTAAGGAGACAGTCCAGGCCCAGCGGGTGTTGGTCTGCTTGACATCCACGCTGTAGCCGCCGGGCTAATTGCCCGTCTGTCCTCCCTAAAGGGTGAAGCTGCTGCCGGCTCTCCGTGGCAGGACAGAGCAGAGCAGAGCAGAGCGTCATCTCAAAGTGCTGGTTTTCCTCCAGCGGCCTCGGCTTTATCTGAGCATCTGGACTTGTTTTATAGAAATATCTTTGAGTGCTCGCGTCAGATTCTCTTCAATGTATTGATCCCTGCGTGCTGCTTCACACCTAGTCTTATTAAATGATGTATCAGTCGACTCTCTGAAGCCCCTCAAACGCCATCGCTGAGTTTAGGCTGGTGTATCCAGTGTGTGCCGACTGTAGCTGCTGCTTGTGGAAAGGTCTTTGTGTGGCTGTAAAAAGATGTCAGACAATAACAATGAGCATCACAATATGATTGTAATAATATCGTGTTTTCTAATCGCTTAACTCTAACTTCATCTTCAGACCCCAACATTTGGATTTATCGGAGTTAATAAGTCGTTTTTCGACACTTTTCTAACAACTTGCAGCCGACTCCGATCTTTGATCTGTTTCTACTAAACAATCTAAATGTTTCGTTTCATTTTCCTCATTTAGGCTGAACTCGACCTTCATCAGGACCTAATACTGCACATTCTTCATGTATTCATAAACTCACATTAATGAATGGTTTGAGAATAATGCCCCGAAATACAATCTCTGAATCAAAATTGAGTACGAGATTCCCAAAGATTCCCACAACGATGTCCTCAACCCAGGTGTCCAATTAGTTTGCTAAGAATAGAATTTGAGGAGAAACTAAAATCTCGATTCTTTATTTGATTTTTCTTAGATTCTTTTAAGTGGAGAACAAGAGAAAACAAAAAAAAAAGAGAAATTACAAAAGAAAACGAGCCACAAAACAATCTCTGCAGCGTCAGTCCAAAGTCACCCACATGAAGGAGTTGAGCCCGACTCTTGCTGCTAATGTGCGAGGTTGTTTTTCTGGTGCCACCTTCCTCGACGTGTCCCGTCTCGTCCCGTCTTGTGCACGGCGGTCTGGTGATGCGGTGGCACCTGTTTCCGTGCAGCGGCGACGGTTGTCAGGAAGATCAGAGCTCATCAAACCTGTTCTCCGCTGCTGTTTGTGTAGTTTTGTGTTGTCTGAGCACGAGTGTGTGTGTGTGCGTGTGCGCGTGTGATTTAGACAGAAATCTGTTGCACACTGTGTGCAGTGATGCAGAGATCCATTACAGCCAATATGAATCTCGCTTCCTCCTTCCTGTCAGTGAAACCGTTCAGCTCTGCACGGTTGCCCTCTGAAATAAAACGTTCTTTTCCACCGTTTGTCATCTGCACATGCTCAGTGTGGGAGGGGTGACAGTTAATGAAGTCCCCTTGGTGGGATGTCGGCTTTAAATCAGCCTCTGTCTTTCATCTGGACAGGGGTTTATTGTTGGGGTTGACTTTGTCAGGCTCAAAGGGTAATAATATTCCCTCTCTAGACGTTACAGGAGTCCATCTGGGTTTAATAACGCTGTAATAGCAGCAGAAGTGTGTGCATGTTGTTTGCCTGCCAGAGAAACAGGGAAATGACTTCAGACTTTAACCTTAACCAGAGAGGAAGTTGGACTCGTAGCCATTGAGGAACAGCGACTCTCTGATCTCGCAACTCTCTCTTAGAGATACGCTTCAATACACTTCTGCTGCTCCTGACGTGCGATGAATGCAGCTCAAAGTGCTCAACAGCTGATAACAAGTTCAGGGAAAGAGCAACAGATCATTAAAGCCGCTGCTCATCTCTGTTTCTGCAGTAAAGACGTAGTAAAGACTACTTCCTGTAGACCTTCAGGGTTGACTGTGGACATGAAGACAACCGATGGTGCATCACACTCCTGCAGAAGCAGATATGCAAATATAATAGGACCTCCACCTCCACCCTCTTTATCTTTATCTAATGTTCATTTGTATAAGGTATGTAGCATGAGCCAACGTCAGCATTTACAGCACAAGCTAATTCTCAACACCCGTCCCCAGATGGGTCTTTGTTAAAATCCTAAAAACACAAGAGACAACAAGAAGCAGCCAATCGTTCACGACTACATGATCCCTCTGTTTCAGTTTTATTTAAATTAAATGTTGTGTTATATTCGTGTCAGCTTCAGTGACTTTGTGTTGAAGACATTTCAGACCTGTTGTTGGGAGTGCTTTCGCCTGCAGCTGTGTGTTGTTGTTGTTAATGTATTCTCTGCAACATTTGGGTCAGAGGTGGGTTTTTATCGTCGCTGCTTGTTAGTAGTTTTTGTTGTTTTTGCCCGGCGGTGCCGTGGACGCCCACCCACTCACCAAACTGCCTACCTGCTTCTCAGATACAGAACTGAAGACAGGACGGACAGCGGAGAGGAGCTGCATAAGTGCACAAACAACAACACATAATGAGACTTCAAGCACAATTCCAACTACTCGTCGTGTTGTTTCAGGCTGCGTGATACAGAAGTTACAGGTGGCCCACGGTCCTCTGCTCAATAACACTGCAGCTGTGAGGACCTGATGCTAACCGTGCAAGAGTTTAATAAAGCTGGAATTAAACATTTTACTGATACAACAAAATAAAACACAGTTACATTCTTACAATACATAGATTTAGTTGAAAACTATGTATATAAACAACTCATTTAAATCGTTGTTTATAGAAAGAAAATTATTTGTCAACTATTTGAGAATCAATGAATTGTTTCAGTCTTTTTTTCAAGCAAAAACGTCCAAACGTTTGCTGCTTGCAGCTTCTTAAACGTGAGGATTTGCTGCTTTTCTTTGTCACTTCTGACAGGAAATGAAAAGTCTTTGAGCTTTCGACAAAAGAAGCGATTTGAAGGCGTCACTTCACTGCTGAAACAGCATTTTCACCATTATTGTTACATTTTATAGAATGAATGATTAAACAAACGCTGGACGACTTTCTGTCAAGTTACTCAGCGATTTAACGTTAATGAGCGACCGGCGAGAGATTCAACTGGAGGAGGTTGGAGGTTGAGGAGAAAAAACTTCCCACGAGATGAAACGAATGTAGTGAAGCACAAATATGGACGTGGATTAAGTGGACTTCCAGAAAATGGAGATGACGCCTGAGAGCAGTAAACCCACCGCCCGCCCTCCCTCTCCTCGCCGTGGCCCTGGAGCTTCACAAGTGATAACAGCACTTAAGTCCCATCAGCCACCTCTTCCCTCACAAACACAGATATTTCCTGTAGCGATGGGGGGGAGATAAGATGTCCCTCTCCTTCCCTGATGCGCCACATCACAGGACCCTTCCTGGTGCATCACGTCCATTTCATAATGAACTTTTAATGGAAACTGTTCATCATCCAACTGTCACTCTCACTCCGCTCTCTTTCCCAACTTCCACTCGCAAAAACAAGCGCTGCTTTTTTTATGGACAGTTGTAAAACGAGTTTAATTGCTAAATCCATTAGTTGAATCATTGCGTTGCTGTGGATCAGCTGAGTGACAGGAGTGGACGTCTTCAGCTACACTTTATGTTTGTGACATTTGGAGAGAAGCGTCCCTGTGTCCGTCCTGTCTCGCTGTCTGTGATGTGTTGAATAGAGCTTGTTGTTGTGTTTGGGTGGGGAATGCTGGGAGTGGGACTGCCTCGCTCCTGAAGTCTTGTCTGTCTCTGGTGTTTCTCTCTCTCTCTCTCTCTCTGTACTGTTGCTGCAGTAACAAACAGTGGCTTTGTGAACTCTCTCGATCTCACTTCTCTTCTGCCTCTCGCTCATATTTCCCCTCCGTCTGTTGGCGTGCAGCAGCGTTGGAATGAGGTAGTTCAGGTTGTCTCTTGTGGTGTGTTGGGCCCGGTTTGAACTGTGACCGATGCGGACTAAGGCTCGGACTCGCTCGGAGGACCAACGGGACGCCTTTAAAAGAGGTAACGGATGAAGAGGTTGTGTGCAGGTGGGGGAGTTTCTTTTGCTTGTGTACATATTTACTTTGGTACTCTGGTATGTGGCGGGTACACAAGACACTAACTGATTTAAATGTAAAACCTGAGGTTTGAATGCAGCGTAAATCCTCCTGAACCCAGGACATGATCATATATTGTATCTAGATCCTAATAATATTGTATATATAATATTTATATATCATATATAGTTATTGGATGGATTTCCAGGAAACGAGGATGAATCCAGATAACTTTGATGATTCCTTGACTTTTTATGTAGCGCCACCAACAGGCCAAAATGTGAAGGAAAAAATGAGTCGTAACATGGTGTGGATGCAGAATTTAATTCTAGCTTAAGCATCAACACGCTAACATTAACGAGCAGTAAGAAGTGACAGTAAACTGCCATGTGCTGACGCTGCATTATCAGAATGCTAATGTTGCATGCTAACGCTAACACAAGCATGCAGATAATGATCTCCAGTGACCAGCCTTGCTTGAGGGTGCTACATGTTAGCATGCTCTTGGTACAAAGATCTTAGAAAAGGTTTTAGTTATTTAGTTTTGTGGTGTTTTAAAGTGCGTTGCAGCCTCGTGGTCACAGTGTCGGACTTTGTTCCACTGCACAAACCCGCAGTAATGCAGCTTGAATTCAAGATGAAGTGGTCCCTGTGGAAGTCGAGTGTCTGTGAACCACGTTTGGGACGAGGACGGCTGTAAAGTCTCGTGTCGGGTGTCACCTGGCGTCGCGTCACGTTCATGCGGTCGAGTTCAGGTTGGAAATACAGGCTGCGAGTGCAGATGACTGTTTTGGAGGCACAGTAATAGCACATAATAGTGTAGTGTTGAAGTGTCTGCAGCTGCCTCATCACTCGTTTGTTGTTAAGTGGGTGACATCAGTTGCTCTGTGTGTCTGTGTGTGAGTGTGTTATATCGGTTCCAGCATATTAAGAAATCACTTATGTGTCCATGTTAAAGGGGTGTGACCTTTAGCGCCCTGAACTCTGACTTAAGTGAGGCCTCTTCACCATTTTTACTGTTATTATTATAGTTGTTGTTCCCTATTTCCGTGCAGATAGCATCTATAAGGAGGCGAGAGACATAATAAAGAAGCAGGCTCGTTACAGCAGAGCAGAGGAAGCGAGAGAGGCTGTGATTATCCCTGTCATGTTGTTCATTGTCAACAACAATGATAATGAGGAACAAAATCACCCCGCAGTGCTTCCTGTCACGTGGTCGCCAGCAGAATTAGATTTTTTTAATGAATATTTTACCTGCAAACGAGAAGGAAAGCCGCAGTGTGCAGGAGAGAACGAGTCGTCTGAGGTTCAAGGACGCAAAAATAAAAACCAAGACATGAAGAGGGTTTGCAATCGTTTCCATGGGATCAAGAGCTTTTTGTAACCACATGAGAAAATCCACACAGAATTACAGTCACGCTGCAGACGACTTACTCTTAATCGATGAATCATTTACTTCAGGTCTGTTTCATCAGACCAGACGTCCAGAAACCAAAGACGTTTCATTTACTCATTTGAGAACTGCTTAAAGACCAACATCATTTTCTTTAGCTTTCATCTCTTCACCAAAGAGGGTGGTTCAAAGCTGTCTAAGCGAAGCAGCTAGCTTAGCGAGGAAAGTAGTATTAAGATCTAAGAGAAGGTCGTCCTTCCTCCGGGGGGACAGCTGGAGCATTGGTCAGCCATTCATGCGGCGACCGGGGACCAAGTCCAAGTGTTTATGCCCTGTCTTGGTCAGGGACAGGGCAGCAGTCCGTTCTCCTTGCATGTTTTTTCCATGGAGGAAACCCCTAGTGAACATGGGGAGAACATGCAAACTCCACACAGAAAGGCAACAGTGCACTGAGCCACCATGCCAGGCATGCTACTCAGTGAACAATGAAACCCGGATCAATAGATGGTGTAAGAAAGTGACTGAACGTGTGATTTATGAGCAAGTTACTCTTGAAAAGAATCAATTATTGACTATTTGTAATACAAACTTCAGACAATCTGCTGTTGACTGAACGTCACGCCGGCCAACATTAAATTTAATGATACAAATGAATAAGTAAATAAATTCTTATTAATAATTCTGCTTCTGGTGTCCGGTGGTGGAGACGGGTCCTCTGTGGGGTCTCATCAGAGCCACCCTGTAACCTCTCAGCCACAAGTTTCCCTTCTGTAAACTCCCCCCTAAATAAAGACATGCACACACTCTCCGTCACGGGTCCCCACGTGATCCTGGAAGCGTGAAAAGGGGGTTCAATTGCTTTTATTTGAAGTGCGGCCGCTGTGGAATGCTAATGTGGCTGTCAGGGGGTTCAGAGTTGAGGCTGAATGCCGTTTCCTCCCCACGGGGCCTCCTGGGGAGGAACTCCCAGCACAAGAAGGCTCTACTGTATTTGTTTATTTGCCTTGTTGTGTATCCCGGCGTTACACAGCGTGTGTTCACATACCATCCTGTCATAAAAATGTCAGCCGGCTCGAGAAGGAAGCGTGTTTGTCGAGTCATTCCTCCCGTCGAACCACCGGAGACCTGGAGAGGAAGTCGGAGAGTCGAACGTCGAGAAGGAAGGAATTGTGAGGTTTCTGAAGGCCAAAGGCTGCAAGTTTGAGATTCCAGCTGTTTCAGTGGTTTAGCACGAGCTGTGTTTTCTGTTTGCGAGTGAATCTGTTGTTAAAAAGTGATGGATTTTAGATATTTTCATGCAACTCTGCAGGATGTTGTCCTCATTAAAGAGTTGCTGATCTCCAAAGCCACGTTCTCCACCACACTCATCCTAATTTACAGGAAGACATGTAAAAGTTTTTTTACATTCAAGTTAAGGAACGTTTCAGGGCTGAATTAAATGCCGTCAGATGAGCGTAAAGGCGTCGGGTGTGGAGATCCATCTTCTCGTATCAGTAATAATCTGACCAAACATGTAGATGAATGAATGAATGAACGTCCAGCAGAAAGAATAAATAGGAATTAAATAAGAGTACAGTACAGAAACAGTTAGAAATGTTCTGTATTATTATTATTACGTCTGAAAGCGGCGATGATGAAGATACGATCCAGATTGTAATAAATGGGATTATTCAAGAATTAAGACAGATTAGAGCTGATGTTGTTCAGTTGTCAATAAACATGGCGGTATGTGTTTTATTATGATGGTGTGATTCATCAAACGCCTCCATCACTACGTGCTGCACGCTATATTCAACATAAACACGGCGTGACCCCACTTAATGAGAGCGTGCGCCCGCTTTGTGGACACACATCCGATGTTTGGAGCTTCTCACGGCCGGCTGGACCAGGAAGTGTGTGTGTGTGTGTGTGTGTGTGTGTGTGTGTGTGTGTGTGTGTGTGTGTGTGTGTGTGTGTGTGTGTGTGTGT
>JAVQJD010105529.1:0-22470 GCA_036023655.1 Nannoperca australis
CCCCCCCCCCCCCACACACACACACACACACACATACACGCTCACTCACTCACTCTCTCCTTCCTTCAACTTCCACCATGCTGCCGGCTAAAACAAGACAGCTTTATGCTGGTGTCATACCTAAGAAACTTCACTGAGACCTACCCAGTTTTTCAAAGCATTTTCCCCTCTTCTCTTCCCCCAATGCTTTTCCTCTCATTAACTCCTTTTATTGTGCGCCTCCACATGAATATCAGAGCATGTTATCACAAAGTGTTTTTTTTCCTGAATCCCAACAGGTCATGTAATAGAATGAGAGATCTCTTGAAAGCCACTGATCATCCCCATTTCAGAATCTGAGTTTGAATTTGCAGTTATTACACAATAGATTCTAAATTATCCAGCAATAACTATAAATATATGACAGCTACACAGAACAAAAGTCTAGCAAAGAGCTGATTGGTTGATGTTCCTGGTTGACCACATTAGGGAGAGGACTGAAAATACTAGCTTTTTCTGCAGGAATGCACATCTGAGCCTGCGCCCCGGGGGCTGAGAAAACGTGTCTGTACACTGCTAGATGGAGAGGGCACCCTGCAGAAACAGCTTCGACTGACTGAGACCCCGGAACACAGAGCCTTCAGAAGAATACTTAAGATTCAAAAAGTGAGGTTGATAAGATTGGAAAAGTGAGATTTTCAATCTGAAGTATTATTCTAGTCTAGTATCTTCTGAACTACAAAGTTACAACCAAATGACTTTAAAAGGAGGACATGTTAAGATTAATTGATTTGTACAATATACATGAAAAATAGAATGGCTTTATGACATTATTTGGTTAAAAGGTCTTCTCTAACCAGCCATGTGTTTATGAAACCTTTTCAAAACCCATAGCATAAAGTAAAATTATATGCATCTTATTTTAAAAACAAGGCTGAATTAACATCCTGGAAAATTGAAATTATGGAGGCACGAGATGTATCCTAAATCTCTATCTGAATCTGTATGCAACAATTAATCCTTACAGAGTTGTCTATAGGCCAAGGTACGAGGCCTGTGTAATGAACCCTGTGACTTGTGGTCATTATGGCTGCAGGCTAGGCCCGTATGCAGGCCTGCTCTTTGAAGGCTCTGAAATCATAGGGAAGTGCAACAAGGACCATCATCAAATAACTGCTCAGTACTTAGACGGGAAGCATTCCCACCGCTCACACAACACAGCCTTGTACTGCAGCCGACCAAACATCTAAGTGCAAAGATGAGGGGAAGAGCTGGGCACCAGAGGGGGAGGGGGGGGGGTTGCACAACCCAGCTTTTGGGCTTCAGTGTGAACCAGGGCAGTGTGGAGATAGGGTGAACCTGCCTGACCACTCAGACCCCTGCAGACCCAGAGGGGCTTTGCACTGACAGTTCTGAGATCCACTGAGTCCTTTGTAAAAATGCTCTTGACTATCATTATCACAATAATGCTGTACACCCACAGAATATATGTATATCTGCAAAATGTGTTGCTTCTTCAATTGACCATCTATTGTGTATATTCCATCCTCCTCTTCACATGGCAGGATTAAATGCACTGAATTCATTTATGAAGAATTGACTTCTTAATGAGTGCACTGGCAATCAGATCATCATAAAAATGTAAATGCTCCATAAAATCACCAACTCAGTATCCAATCAGCCTGAATGGAAATATATGATTACACGTCATTAAGTGGCATAGATGGTTTCAGTAAGATTCAACACTTGTAAGTAACATGTTATCAAAGTCCAGGGTCTGACAACTGTCCAGTGTCATCTGGCGGAGAAAACCCACCCTGCTAACCGTGTCCACATCCACCTGGTGGACCACAGTTCAGACAAAGAACTTACTTTCTTTACTTTCATCTTAAAAAGCAGTAATGCTGCTCTGTTTTCCTGATCTCTGTAAGAACATACCAGCGGCTTTGGATAAGTTGAATTAGGCGAGGTGTTTCATCTTCTGGGCGAACGTTTTCCACTCATGCGTAAAAGTAGCCCTCGGCAAGCTGTGTGTTAATGAATATTGTGTTTAGGACAATAAAATATGTGCACCTCAAGCAATTATCCCCCGAGAGCGTGTAGTGTCTAAGCTGCCTCTAGAACCAGCTTTTACCGCCCACTTGACTACAGTAGAGCCGGGTGCCGTTTTACTGTACCTGAGCTTTTGTTTTGTGGCTTCCACATAGCGCTCCATCATACAATAATGCGAGATTACCCCATAGAGCTTTTAACTACGTTGGTTGTGGAACGGGGGAAATCATATGTAAATCTGTCTACGAAGCAAGCACGACGCCGGTGTGTCCAGGTAAATCTGTTAATCCCCCAATCTCCATCATCAGTTACCGAGATTCCCCAGCCAGTCCTCGCTCCGTCCCCTTTCAGTCAGATAAAGTTCATTCGAGACGTTTGGTTCCTAATAATCTTACCTGCTCTGACATTGGTAGCCTGTAGAACCAGGAATAAAGTGATGAATGAGGTTACAGTGGAATCCATAAGCCACCTTTTCGTTTTCCACCTTGTGGACCACCTTTGCATCTCCATGGTCGGTAACCCACAAGTAAATCAAACTTTTGGGCGACTTTAGGTGATTTTTAATGACGTCCCTTCCACAATCCCGAGTGATGATGAAAACTGTCCTACAAAAAAGCCATAAGTGAGGAGTTTTAGCCTCTTCTCTCTGCCACACCGAGGCCCCCGATCTTCCTTCCCAGTGCCCAGCCTTCACAGTGAAGGTAGTCGGGCTTTAACCAAAACGCTCAGAGTGCAGTCGGTAGGCTACACTTGCTGCGTCCACGGGCAGGAGGGCTGGGCAAGCTCCACAAACCGGAGCCACGATTACAGGGGAATGACAAGTGAAACAGCCCCGATTAGCAAATCACGGGGCTGGAAATTCTCCATCAGGCCCACCCATTAGCTTTGCAATGCGCCCCCAAGTCTCTCCAGAGTGCGGCCGAGGAATAAGGAGAAAAAATAAAACAAAGTTGGTAACGACCTGGGAATGATGAAATGACAGACTTTTAATTCTGATAATATACTCAGTCCACATAACTGCTGTTATTTGCAGCATAAATACAGTATTTAGCGAATACAATTGTTTTTAGGAACTGTTTTAGCATAACCTAGTCCTCCTTGACAATAAAACAAACACTTTAATCAGTTCATATAAAATATTTAACCTTAAAAAATTCAAAGTCATAGTAAACTTATACACCACAAATACGGTAAATGTTAAATATAAACAACGATCATATAAAAATGTAAAATACAATGATGAACTTAATTCGCTTGACATTAGTGATGTCATCTGCATATTACTGTGCAGACACTGGATCAGCTATAATCCAGGTGGCTAAGAATTGGATTAATTGTATAACCACCACTATTCCAAACACTAATGCAAATGTTAGTTACATATTTATTGTACAGAAATAAGTAGATGATGGAAAATTTTGATCTTGTAGGGTCTCATGGGTGACAAATTAAAGGAGACACCCGGATAAATGCTTTCCACCACCATCAATACAACATAATTTGAGGGAATATCTTTTGAAGGAATGCAGGTTTTATCTCGCTAGTCAAATTTTGGAGACATTGAAGGTGTTCCAGTGGCTCGTGGTGGTCCAAAATCTTCACTAAGACACATTTAATGTTGGTTTTCTTTCAGTTTGTCACCCATCTTATATATATACCATATATTAAATTTTTTGCTAATTTTATTATTTTTTGACTTACACCATGTTGCAACCATTTCTCATTTAAATGATGAATAAATATATTAATGTATATCATTGTACATCAATTATCATTGAATAGCTTTACAGGGTCCCTGTACCTTTAAAAGCTACCTGCACTGAGAACAAATGTAATCATCTGCCTATAGTGTGAGACAACGCCACTTGTTCCCAGTGGTTTCTCCTGTTTCAAGAGATTTCTGCAAATTACTGTGAATATCCTGAAACAAGACACAATTAGGCAAGTTGACTGAAACGCACTTTTAGACAACCCTAAAGAGTAATTGCAGGGAGATAAAGGATTCCAAGGTTCCTCATCTAATGGCCTTTTAGAAGAAGGGGTCAGTCCAGGAGACAGTAAGCTCCTTGTATCTCTTGGCTCACTCCAGTAAAGGCATGGATCCTGACCAGACTCTGTCTGTCAGCCAGCTCGTCCTTCCCAGCCAGCCAGACTCAGCCTGTTTCCAACCAAACAGTATCAGATGCTCCTCATGGATGCCCACTGGCAGAAAGCAGAGCCATTTCTCTGGGACGAATTGGTGTCTGGAC
The DNA here is from genome assembly GCA_036023655.1 of Nannoperca australis. Lineage (NCBI taxonomy): Eukaryota > Metazoa > Chordata > Actinopteri > Centrarchiformes > Percichthyidae > Nannoperca > Nannoperca australis. The sequence continues at coordinate 4,281 of JAVQJD010105529.1, forward strand.
AGAGAAGGTTTCATGCTACATCTCATCCTCTCATGGTTCAGAGAGCAGGGGCAGTTGTTCCCAAAGTGGGCTCCAGTGTCCTCCATGGATTATTGTGGAGATCCACACACACACACACACACACACAGGTGTATTCCAATTAATGAATAAAGGAGTCCTTAGCATTGCTTTGACTTTTTTAGTTTGTAGGAGGTTTCGTTCTCCTTACTCTTGTCTCCCATGTAATATATCATAAAATAATTGATAGTCTTTGCTTTAAACAGTCAGGTGTGCACTTCAAAGGATATAACAATAATGGCGAGGCAGTCAGCAATGGGTGAAGCAACTGAAAGATGCTAGGGTGACAGCAGCAGATGGTAGCCTCAGGGATAGTGAGTTTGCTGGTTTGATTTCCTGACGGATGAAGAAAATCTGGACAATGAGCAATCACATTCCCCCTTCATTCAAGAAATGTTTCCAGTACACTTGCCACCAAATTAGCCACAGTTCCTCTGTTAGAGGTGTCAGAGCAATGTACTGCACAGTGACATTTCTTTTCATTTTCGAAGTTAGATTTCGACAGTTACAGAACTTCAGCTTTGTGACAATCAATTGGGTTAGGACAGTTGATTGGTAATAATTTGTAATGATCAAAGAACCAAAATGAATAAAAATGTAAAATCTGTAAAACATATAGTTTGTCTCAAATATTCTCCCATGACTACTGCCAGCATGTGCATGTAATTGTTAACAGTTGTGACGATAATGACAATCAGCCTTTGTTCAAAATTGTTACTGTCTCCACTAATGAGATGGCCCAAAAACCAACAGATAACCAAGCCAACTAATGGCTACCAGACAAGCGATGAATAATCTCTCTGGCAATGCAGTCTACTCACTTACTATTGTAGCAGTTACAATTAGTAAATTGTTTAGGACAGGGGGGCTTATCCTTCCAACTGCAACTTTTTTTTGGACTTCAAAAGCCAAGATTGGAAGTTTATAAGCCATGGAATGTGAAAGGATGTAACCCATGTGCTAAACTAGTGTTAGATGTGCTTACAAATTGTTGCAATGGCAACTGCACTGTTTTTTGTTCAAGGAAGCATTGTGCTTGAGCCACTGCTCTGGATCAATCTATAGAGCTAGCTCTAGACACTAGCTTAGCTACTAGCTATAGCTAGCTCACTGTGACTACCTATAGTTACTAGTTCTCAACTAGTTAGAGCTAGGAGAGCCCTAATGGCCTTTGAAGGGATTCTGGGCATGAATGATGGGATGACAAGCTCAAGGCAAAACAGAGCACTTGAGGATCATCCGGATGGGTGGAACATGACATAAGGATTGGCACACTAACTTTTGTTGTATATCCACATGAGAAAACAAGAGCAGATGCAAAATGCAAACTATGTAAGATAAAAACAAACAAATAAACAATACGACACCTTTTCAACAAGTCCTCCAAATTTAACAACAAAATGCGTTGTTGATCCATGCCCTCCACGTATAAGCATATCATAGTGCTGTAAGTGTATCGGTTAAGATTAGGCATACACCCAGCTTGGTTAGGGTTAGGGAAAGATAATGATTTTGATTAAAATAAGTACTTCATTAAGGATAGAAAAACATTGTGGTTTGGGTTACAATTAGTACTTCGTTAAGGTTAAGGGAACTTCATGGTCATGGTTACAATAATAAACATTTGGTTATGGTTAGGGAACAAGCTAGCTAAAGGTAAAAATAAAACCAACGTTTCACTGTTGGTAGGAAACAGATCTCTCATTTTATTGACCCATCCATCCACCCTGACCTCCCTCTGCAGACTTCTTGGCTCTAATGTCACCTTATTTTCTTTTTGCTCCAGACAGACAATAGTCATATTGACTACAGCCACTAGCCTTTGTTACAACATGCATTTCTTTAATACAAAAAACACCTCACAAAAATCACTGGCTTCAGACTGCACGGAGCTTTCTTTATGAATGAAAACTGAGGGAAAGCAGCTTTTACTGTGGAATGCAAAACCTCAAACAGATTAAGAGGGGTATAATGCTTCAGTGTTTTGACAATTACCAGTGCACTGTTACATGTAGTCTATATATACACATGTGGCCAGATCAGGAATGAAACCAGGTAAGTAAAAATATTGTGCCTCTAGAAGCAGCCACACAATATGTCCACTGTGGATTGAACACTGTATTTGGAGAACTAATCAAACCAGACAGGTCTAAGAGATGGAATAGAGGAATAAGTCAGATGACATAATATTTACTTAACTGGACAATAGATATATCAGGAAAGTATGTTGTTTTGCTCGTGTACAGGAGGTAGAATCAATATCATGAACCTCTTAGCATCTTTGGTAATTCACTAAAGTACGGGCAAAAATGTAAATCACAGGATGTGATCCTACAGTTTCTGAAAAAGGTTGTTGCCAAAGTATTTTGGCTTAGCCATAGTACAACACATGAACTAGGGAGACACCTCTGTGGTGCAAAAAAAGACCTTCATTTATTTATTTTTAATTATATGCTGTTAGACTCATTTAATGGGTATCATATACATGTTTAAATGAGAAAGGTTATTTTACTTGCTGTGAGTTTTATCTGACATGGTATTGAAACACAAGCACTTTTCACAGGCACACTCAAGCTAACCACCCGCCACTGTCTGTCACTGTTTACACACTGTGCAGAGGGGAGTATAAAGAGCTCTTTCTCCACACTCATTCTAGTCCTCTGTGTAACACAAGTAAGAAAAAGATCCCTTACTTCGCTAACATTATTTTTGGCTACAACAGTTTTTCATAAGAATAAATACACGGTATAATCTTGTATCAAAATTGGCAAGTTAAATCATCATGGACTGAAATGCTTTTATTAGAAGCCTAACCCGATTTTGGGTAATTTGAGGTAATCTGGGGAAAGCCTGGGCTTCATTTGTTTGAAGGTTTCTGTGCCAACATTTTGGGTGTTTTTGGGATATATTTTGCCATTGAAATGACTCTTTGTTGTTATACACAGCACGCTGCCAGTGACAGCCATGTATTTTCAATGTGGTTTACCGGATATCCAATTATATGGAGATGGTGTCAGTGGAGGACTGGCTGCCTATTTTATTTTGATAAACATACAGAAATATGACATTAATAGAGCTGTGCATCAGCTGCAGGCCTGAGGCAGAGTATCGAACTCACTTGCTACTTTTGTGCTGAATTTGTAGATCCATTTCCATTAATGTGTTACTGTATTGCAATCTGCCAATAAAGAGCATGTACTGTTATTTTCTTTGATTTCACAATTTTGTCCCAAACATTTAGCTTTTATCTAATACATTCTATAATATATCACCAAATGTTTGTTTGTGTCCTTGATCACTAGAGCACATTTTGGACAGAGCCATTTCACATATGTAAATCAATGTATTGTTGTGCTGGCTGTACATTCACATAAGATGTCTGTAGTTTGCATACAGAAAAGCTACTCAAGTATGTTTAAGTTGTTCACACTGATTAAAATCCACAGGTCTGTCTCGGGGGAAAATAAATGACATTGTGAGCTGAAGTCAGCCTGGCCTGGGCTACAGGTGTTCGTAATGGGAAGCAGCCTGATTCACATGAGAGAAAGGAAGCAGAAATCTTACAGCCAGACATGCAACACACCGTTTATATGTCTCAGAAAGTCAGGAATCTCCTTCTGTCAGAGCACATTGTAGCTGAGAGGAATCTAAAGTGATGGCTTCAACTGATAAAAGTATAATTTCAGGGCTGCTGTGATGCTCCTATGTGAGATGACTTGATAATTATTGTTTTATTTATGCTGTATGAGGCACATTATGCCACCTTGTGCAAAATCAATAGTTAGCATTCTGATCTCAGCTAAGTTAGTCTTTGAAAACAGGACAAAAATCCATCTACATTTTTGGTTGTGTTATTTGTTTTAATACTTTTCTGACCCTTTAACCTCGTTTAAAGAACTACTCTGCACTTTGTGCTCATAAACCTCAGTTAGCCACAGTAAAATATTTCTTACATGGCAATTTTCAGCCATAACACAAACATTTAGTTTATGTGAAGTTGATGGGGCTTTTGAAAGTTTGCAAAATTGAACGATAACTCTATATGATAGCTTCATGGACAGTTTAAGTACTACGCCAATTTCCCTCCCTTAATAGAAAAATGTATCACCTATTGCGCAGCTATGCTTTCAGCCAATAATAAAATGCTGTAGGTAGAGCTATGTGTTCACACCACCTGGTTGGGGCGGATCTCCAGTGAGCCCTCAGGACAAAAATGTAGAGTTAGGGAGAGTTGCATGACCTTGGTATGTGAAGCTGCGGCCGTTAAAAAGCAGACAGCAGACGTATCTTGCAGCAAATATACTGTACACCCTCTGTTGAACCCTCTTTATTACAGGTGACAAGGTAAAAATTAGAGGTCCACACTGTGAATGTAGTCTGTTGTGGCACTGGTTTAATATAATTGGACAGAGAAAAAAAGTTTAGTAAGGTCATGGCAAAATGAGCTTAGGTGGCCAAATGGTGGGCTGCGGACTGCAACAGGGGTGAAGAGGAGTCCCCCTGGCTAAATGGGAAAATAGAGGGGTTACTGTGAAGTGAGAGTGGGTGGCCTCAATTAACTCTAGTTCTGTTTGTATGTGTGTGTGTGTGTGTGTGTGTGTGTGTGTGTGTGTGTGTGTGTGTGTGTGTGTGTATTGGTGGTCTAGGACATTTGTGAAGTAACAAAACTCTTGATAGGTCAGTGAAGGTGCCATCTATCATGACTCCTGCACAGGCAGATATATGATTCAACCAGAAACATGGCTTAAGCATTCACACCAGCAGCACAGAATAGCTGTGGAACTCAACACACTCACATTTGAGAAGAAACTGCGGGAATTTCTGCATTCACACATTGTCAGTTGTTTGATGTAATAATGGCTGCAACACAAACACTGAGACTTGGATTGAAACCCAAGACACACACAGAAATCATTAAGTGTTAAACAGTGCTGGCAATAAATTATTTTCAGTCTTGGAATGTGTGTAAATTAAAATCGCAGACAAGATAATGCTTCAATAAATCAGTTAACCAGACAGTTAACTGGATAGTAGTAGCATAAGACAATTTCAAATGATGATTATATTTACAGCATTGCTATAATGTATATAGAAGTATACTCAGTTGCCAGTTTATTAGGTACAGTTAAAACTAATGCAGTCAAATACAACAGTCCTGCAGTAAATCCTACCATCATGAAGTTTATGTTTTTGTTGATCCTTTTGGACACTGCGGTTTGTGGTGCTGTTGAACTGTATAGCATTATGCACACAAGTGTTTCTATCATTTTGTCCAACCTCTTTATATTAATTATGGTAGAATAAAATACAGAAACACCTCTACCACTGTGTTGCAGTTCAACAACACCACAAACTGTATCCTGACTGCTGTATTTGACTGTATTATTTTTAGAGAGGTGTACCTCAAATAATTGAATATATGTAGTTATGCGTGTATTAAATAAAGGGGTTTCTCTCACTTAAACCCCTAAACTTCACGGCTTTAAGGCCAACACATTTGGCATGTAACATAATTAGTAATATTTTTATACAATGAATCCTGTTATAATGCAGTTTTGAGACGCTCATAAAGTGCCTTAGCAGCACATATTACTAATATAGAACAGAAGTTTGCTCTTTTTAGCCGGCACCGACTAAAATCTTCTTTCTCCCATTTCCTTGGCTGCACTGTGGGCAGTGGAAGTCAAGCCTCATTCACAGAGCTCCTTTTCATATGTCTGTGTGTCCCCCCTCCCACCCTGTAACTGAGTTGTTGAGAACTGCCCTGTAACAGCATGCAGTGTGCACCCACAGGGGCAGCACTGAAATACTGTGGCCTCTAAATAGAAGCCCATAAGGCAGGGTTCACAGACCAGCTGAGTGATGCATTGTAGGAGGTTGACTGTATTCATATTACAAAATGACAGGGTGTGTCTGTGCCACTGTAGGTATTTGATGTGGTGGAGTTTGGATCCGTGTTTGATGCAAGTCTGTCTCACTGTGAACGCCATACAGCTTTTGATTGTGAGGGAACATATGAGCTCTGTTAAGCTTTTTTCATCATCTCATTAAGTCCGTTGTTCCTGTACCCTTACATGACCCCTCCAGTCATGTTTGCGGTTTTAGCCCATACTGTATCCTACATGGTGATCCATGGTGCTGAGTCATCTTCACCACACAGCTTTGTATGGCGCTAAGGCTGCACAAAAACACTAGTTTATACAACTGTATTCATGCAAGTGGCTAAATATATAATGCTGGATTGTACTGAGCTGCTCCCATTTGTAAATGTGCATTCGTGCAAAGCAGATCCATTCAATCAATGGCTTGCATGGTTTCCATGCCCAGTACTCTCCTTGAATTTTCTGGTGTCGCAAAATGCAATACATGCAGGAGGTCAGAAAACTAAGGAGAATATGGTTTTCCAACAGAATGTATAAAAGACTGAGTAGTCACGGCTTGTATTAGATAGGTAGATGCATTCATCTTCAACTATGGTGACCCTAATTGTTTAGAACTACGATGCCCAAAATAAATGACACACTTTGAATTGCTCTACTTGTTTTGAGAGAATAAATAACACTTTAAATTCAAAATGATCATGTAAATTTGGCAACCTCTTCAATTAAAAAGGTTGTTTTTTAGCCGCTGACTCGGGAGTCAGAGGCACTTGAACACACCGAACGTTTCCATGTAGTGATGACATTGATAATATTCACTAATGGATGAACTACGGTATGTCAGGCAGGTTACATGTTTCTGCAAGTTCTTGCTCATACCACACAGTCATGACTTGTAACCAGTGGCTGCCTGGAAGCAAAAAAAGCAGTTCAACAATGTTATTAGGTTCATCACTTTAAACACCTACAACATATTTAGGAAAAACAGGGTAGTGGTGTAAAGTATACTTAATTTGCAATAAAAAGGATTAAACAAACAAAAATACTGGATGGAGAAAATCTTTGACCTTAACAGTGATGGACTATTCTGTACTGCTTGAATACACTAGCAGTGTGCTGGTATTTCCTTTTCTAACAAACTATCTGAGCAGCAAAACATTTTTACCTTTTGTATTTAAATGGATTTCCACTTCCACTCTGTTAACCTTAAAACCAAAGAAGTTTACTCAGCTAGCCGTTTTTTAATAAAACTTAAAAAAACATTAAATGTGTCTGTCCCTCTACTGAATAAAGACATTTTAACCCAATGTATACATACATACTTGTGTGTTTGTGTCTGAGGCTGTGCTTTGAGCTAAATGCTAACATCAGTATGCTAACATGCTCAAAATGACAATGCTAATATGCTGATGGTACGCATGTGTTTGCCATGTTCAGCATCATCATTTTAATATAGTGTGATAGCATGCTAACATTTGCTTATTAGCACTAAATATAAAGTACAATTGAGGCTGAAATTGTGATCTGGACCAGCGTGGTGTTGTTAGCATGGCTAAAAATATAAGTGAGAACTAACAAAACCTCAATTGTCAACTAAATATTTAGAGAATACAACTTTAATGCATTCTCCATTGAACTTAATGAAGTCTTTGCTTAGCTGATTGTACTTAATCACATGAAAACTCACAAGCTAATTTGGTTCCTTCATTCCTATTAATGTAATCAGTTCTGGTTTTGGCCAGCAAATTAATTAACTCGCTGTCAGGGGACTGATTGAAAAAGGATAGAGTATCATACTACTGTTGTGTGCAGCTACCCTGTTTGACCTTTAACCACTAAGGGAGTTTGGTGAAGAGGTCACAGCACAAGACAAGCACTCACCTCCAGCCAGAGCTGCCTGCTCTGTGCTGCTTGTCCCTTCTTTTACCCTGTCAGGCTCTAGTACATTATTCAACACAGCCCCCCAAGGCGAGCTTCCATTACAGGACCTTGGTCTTCTCGTATGCTGAGGAAAAGCATGTCAGAAAAATGAAAGGGGTGGTGGGGGGGTTTCAGTGCAAAAGTGCAAACCTTTTGGTGATTAGTATTTCATCTGTGTTTGTTACTTTACCCATTATTATAAGATGCACTAATGAAGCATTTAATACAGTTATTAATAAAAAATTTATAATATGTTATATGTAAATATAACAAATATATATTTACTTATTTGCCTCCTCATAACAAAGCTCAACTAAGCAAAGAGGTACTAAAACATGCAAAACAAAAAAAGACTTTAAGCAGCTTTATTATAAAGCGCTAAGGAATTAAATCATATTTTAATAATTACTGCATTCCATTTAGGCGTGCCAGCTTCAAGGTGGTATGGACAATTTTCCACAACAGACCTTTTCACTTTGCAGAAAAAGTACAGGTGTAACAAATAATTTCAGTTATGGCTGTGTTCGATTTAGTAACCCATATCTGAGCCAGCATGCCCAAAACCAAAGCCCTGGTCCTAATGGAATACAGCCATTGTTACTGTTATTGGTACACCTGCATTTAAACAAGTCCAAAATGTTTCTCAAGGAAAAGGTCCACTGTGCATGCTGGTTTACCTGCAGAGCTTCCTATCTCACCCACCAGAATTGTAATGGAATTGTATTAATTACACCTGTGCTTCTCCTGCTTTGATGAAGTCCAAATGTCAAATACTAGTGGCCTACATAACTTTCTTGTCTTCAAGTATTACATTTAGCTGATCAATTATCAAATGAGTCCCTGAAACATGATACTAGTACTTGAAAACCAACTACAAATCACCACCCAAATGAACAGTTATTTTGTAACTTTTAGCCACGCTCAACTTACATGGTTAATTTTTATGTGCTTTCATTTTTGTCTAACTGGAACAACCTGGTGTGGTAAATCTGTAAACTATATATAAGCTAGGTTGCTAGTACAGTAGACAACTATGGGTATGACAAGTTGCTTTACTGACTAGCTGTTCAATAAATGTTTCACTGGCAAATGTAGCCAAACAGAGAAAATACATAATATTACATTACTGGAATACGATAAATGTAAAATAGAACTAGTTTACAGAGAGACTTACTCCGTATTTAACTTTTCTCTTGTATTTGTAGTTTCTTTTTATTTATTTTTTAAGCACTGTCCATATCAACCCCCCTCTGTCACACACAGCTGAACTTCATTGATGCTTAATTGGGTCTTGAGTCTTGCAGGTGATTGGCCAGCTGGTTTGTCTGTCAGTGCTGCTTGGTGGAAGACTAGAAACTATTACATTTGCCATGGTCATATGGTAAGAAAATAAACAAGTGTAAACTGGGCTCTGTTAAGAGGATGTTCGTTGAGTTGACTGACACTTCCAATCCACTCAAAGCAGCCATTGTTAGTTGTTTACGGTATCCCTGAAAATTCAATTAAAGCTGCTTTCCTTGAGAGAGATTTTGTTGAGATTAAACACATTTTAATCACTTTATATACTGTTGGTTTGTTTAATCTATAACAATGCATTATCTTTTATAAACTGATCCCACTGAAAGTAGTGGACTATGGATACACTTGAGATTTTTGTTCTGGAGCTAAGTAAAGTACAATAATTGAGTAAATGTGCTTAGTTACATTTCACCACTGGCCACTTTACAAGTATCAGCGATGACAAGCTCACACATGTTATTGAATTAATAACAAATATTAGTGGCTGAATGGTTTCTCCACTCTAATTTTGAAAACACCACACCCCTCCTTTGGAGGCACGCCTTCTATAATTAAGGAATTGCAGCCAGCCAATGGAGGTGGTGGAGACTATCAGTCGAGACATGGGAAGTAGTGGGAATTGTAATGTCAGATTCTTACATCCTCCCTACATTAGAATGATAGGATTGTGCTTAAGTGGCCTTTTCTCGTTAACCTCTGTGCACTGCGAACATCTCGATAAAAAGGTATATGAAAGGAAGAGCTAATGTTTGAAACTATTTGAGGCTTAACAGTGAGGCTAAAAGCCTAAAGCAACAAAACATCACATTAGGAGAAGCATCACTGAAAGGTATGTATGACTTACCAGTGGTTTGGAGCAGGGCTGTGACTGGCATCACTTCATGTGAATGGTTTCCATAAGTGCAGTTTATTGTTACTAATGCCATTGCATTCTCAGCATGTATATTATGTGGACTGCTTAGATGATGCCAGAGCAATGTGGAGACTTCTATTACAACAAGCTTTCTTGTTTCATATAAGATTAACAAAAAACAGTCCGTGTCCCGTAGGGATCCAGTTGGAGACATGATTCGAAGGGATGGGAATTGCTGTGTAAAGCTATAATTTTGGCTGGTTTTATGTGTTGACAACTCTGAAGCATGTTTGGGGAAGACTCTCTGTGGTAATGTCAGAATACACTGGAGATAAAATTACATTATACCTGATTGTTGTCTTACATTAATAGTTGCGGCTTCATTTCTAAAAATTGTGACTGCTGTTAAGCCATCTCTTAAAGTAAAAGCAACTTCAAAAGATATATGGTGTCCCCAAAAAACACAATTCCTCCAAAAGAAAAAGTGGAAGATGCCTGCTATAGCCCAGCTGTGTGCTTTCATTCAACATGTGTTCCAGTCAAGCTCAGGGAGGTGCCCTTGCGTTAGAGAGATAATTAAACGTTTGGACAGTGCAGTCTGGCGGAACCGGTGGATTAGGGTGACGTGGAGAGATGAAACATCAAACAGGATGGCAAAGTAGAACACAGGGTACGAGACTCTTAAGTAAGATTGTAATTCAGAGATCTTTGAGCTGAAATAGAACAGCAGTAGAACAGCTTTTTTATTATTTGAAATATCTTAACATCTACAAGATACATTCATGGTTCCCACTGGATGAATCCTAATAACTTTGGTGATCACCTCACTTTTCCTCTAGCGCTACCTTAAAAAAGACGTTCCCCTCATGATGCATTGTCATAACTTTGGTTATCCCTTTTTATCTAGAATAATCGTTGGGTCCAATTTTTTTATACTCTAATACTTAAACCTGCAAAAACTGACTTATTTTTGGCCACTTGGGAGCAGAGGAAAACATTGTGAAAACCCCTTTTAAGTGGATATAGCAAACTTGTTAGCAAACAGTTACACATCCAGCAGTTACAGAGCAACATTATCATTCATTTGGAGTCAAGCTTCTAGCCAATATTTACTCTCTTTGAGCTCTGTTTTGGTATTTACCAGCTCCTGAAGGCCACATCTGGCTCTTTAGCTGCTAAATGCTCCACAATAGCTATTTGCTTATTTTGTCTGTCGTGTGGTGCTGAGCAGGTAGTGTACAGCAGAGTTTTTTTGCTGAAAGCAGCTGCATGCTGCAGCCAAAAACAGTGCTTTGAGAGCAGTGAGAGTGAATCAAAACAGTCAAAATGCAGGCCGGACAGCTAAATAATGAGCTGAAACATGCTTCAAAGCTCTGCGAAGCCGTGGGGAGCTGTAGACTTCATTACCACACAACCCCCTTTACATTGTCACATTGTTTTCACAATGACCTAATACCTGCAAAACTAATCCCATCTGCCTCAGCTATACTTTGTGTTTGGTTCTAATTAGCAAATGTTAGCATGCTTACCTAAAATGGTGGACATCGTAAATATTAACGTTATACCTCATCAGCATATGACATTGTCACCCTAAGCATGTTAGCATGCTGATGTTAGCATTTAGCTCAGAGCACAGCTGTGTCAAAGCACACCCTAATAGAGTCACTAGAAATGGCTGTAGACTCTTAGGCTTATTAGAACAAAGGACCCTACAAAATTTAGGCTTCATCAATAATAGAATGTTTACTTGTTGTCATATTCCAATGAATCATTAAATGCTATTATAAAACCACAGACCATAAGCATCATGCCATAGCTCACTGTTGTCTCCTCAGACCTCAGAAGGTTTGAGGATACACCAGTACATGTGTACACCAGTACACATGTACTGGTGTCAAAGCAAGCTACTGAGTAGAAAGGAAATGTTTAAAGTTACATTCTGCAGCACATGTGATTGGATTGCGCATCCTATGCATTCATAATGTGGCACAATAATTTAGAGTAGAAGTCAGTGTTGTCTTGGATAATAGAAATCATCATATTTCAAGTTTCAGCAGTAATTTGCAGGATTCCAAATAGATGAACTGCAGAACCTCTTCACTGCAACGTTGTCTGAGTGGCACTCAAACACAACTTTGTGCATTTGGCATGAATTTACTTCTGGACCAGGACTGTCACCTCATCCTGTAATTTTGACCATGAGCCATTACTCTTCAAATCCTTGGCTTGTATCTCTCTGTGGTTGCTGGTTTTCAGTGTTCAGGTCTGCAGGCAACATTCCTCGCATTCTGCCTTAACCCTGGATCCCTGACCTCCTTTCACCCTCGGCAGTCTCCCTCCACTCCTTCCAGAGTGGGTGACACTGTGTTTGATCCCTGCACACTTTTTACCTTTCTCCACTAAACCTTCTCCTACATGGCCAGGAAGAGAGCAAATATGTGAACAGAGGGCCCTCATTATCATTAATCATAGAGAGCAGTTAAGGGCAGAAGTGTGTGCACTGGCCCGACGTAAATCATCTCTCTAGTTGGAAGTCTGTTTACGTGGATCCTAAAATGGAGGAATTTGGGTTTAGTTTCACCTGTAGAATTCTCACTCAGTTTCAGACAGTGATTGAAAACGCGATATAAGACAGCTTGGAGTGCCACTGCCGCCATGAACTGTGACTAGTTACCTCAAACAAGTAGCTGCTACTTGCATCATTTTGGTATGTCTGATGTCAGGTGCAGACACATTCAAAAGCTGTGTGTAATATAGGTTTACTATATCATATTGTGTTGTATTGAACCTACCGGGCTGAACTGGGCCATTTCCTTTACATCACCATCAATCAAATGCTTGCTAGGAAGTGCTGATTAAAAAGAGACTACACAACATTTATATTATTAAATAACAACTGATCAGCTGTAGGGGCTCCTGAGAATTAAAGGTTCAGTGCCTGAGATCCACAATGTGCCATGATTATCATGCTATCCAGAATATGCAGCTTTAAGCATGGTTTGGGTGTAAGAGCAAAACAGAAATATTTTTTTATTCCTTCCAATTTTTATTACTTCCTTCTTTTATTTTCCTTTGAAACGCAATCATACAATAACAACTTGCATAAATTGCAATAAAAATGAATGGCACATCTGTGGGACACATGAGTCTTTAATAAGCAGATGGCTTCATACAGTACATCTGACAGCAGGATGGCTGTCATTCATTATGACACAAAATAAACACAAAACATTTATGCAAGCCTTTAATAGTCTTATGTATGCCACAGCATGTCATGTCTGTTGTGACTGGTTGAAATATAACTCATATGTACAGTCAGTTTGGGACATTGAGAATTCATGTGGGGCATTTTTACTTTGTCTTTGAAGAAAGTTGTCTTGTCATAATCAGACTTGAGCACTTTTATTTTGTGACTTTTAAGATTCCTTGATTTTCCTCTCACGCCACCACAAGGTTTATGATGAGTGAAATATCTTGACAACTATTGGACGGATTGGTGTGACATTTGCTACAGATATTTAAGGTCCCTCGTGGATACGTTCTAATGACTTATCTCCAATACTTTGGCTTATGACCTGCAAAACTAATGACATTGTCATCAGCCTCAGTTGTACGTTTGTGTTTAGTGCCAATTGAAAAATGTTTACATGCTAACACACTAAATTAAGATGGTGGACCTGGAAAATATGACCGGCTAAAGATCAGCATGTTAGTATTGTCACAATGAGCACATTAGCATTTAGCACAAAACACTGCTGTGCCTAAGTTCTGCCCCACAGAGCTGCTAGCGTGGCTGTGGACCATGTTGGTGCCAAGACAATTTGTGATGTAACTGTCAAGCTTCTATTGCTATAACCAGTAACTGTAGGTGTGGATCTATGCTGGGTCTTTCTTTCAGTTTGTCTATAACAATGACTTAGACTCATTACAGATTGTGACCATTAAACACGATGATACAAGTAAGTAGTAATAGTAGTAAGTCTAATAGGATTAATAATAGTAAAGATCACTGTTAAGTCACTGTTAACAACATCTTACTTTGTGCAAACATATAAATAGGCTATTCAAACAATTAGCGTGGCTTGTATGCTTCTGTAATCATGAATGCCTGGACTGAAGGATCACTGGCTCTAAAATGGAGGGAAGTGCAGACATGAAACCGGTCACTATGTTCTAGCATTCCACACCAATCCGAGAGATGGGCTTTGTCAAACACACACACTTGCACAGTGTTAAACAGACAGACAGGAAGAGGAAGGGAAGGCTCTAATACTATTAACAATATTAACAGTATAGCCAGGGTCACTGTTACAGGAATAGTTCAACATTTTGGAAAATGTGTGAATTATTTTCTTACCAAGATATAGATGAGAAGATTGATACCTCTCTCACATGTGCCTGTTCAATATGAAACTGGATCCAGCATGCTATTAGCTTAGCTTAGACTGGACACAGGGGGAAACAGCTAACCTAGCTCTGTCTGAAGATAACAAAACTCACATCCCAGCACCTCTAAAGCTCAATAAAAACCAAGGTGTCTTTTTTTGGCTTTACATGGGAGTCATATGCGGGGCTATTTCTTTCAGATGCAGAAAATACAGGATACTTGAGATGAAAATGCTAAAACTGAGGCGTAAGATCCCAATAAGCCCAGACCTGTTTTCCAGTGAAATAAACAGACTTGTCTGTAACATATTTGTAGAGGCACAATGGAGGCATGATATCCTCAGGACCTACACTTTTCAATGCAGTTTCCATGCAGGCTGCTAGAAATACACACTATCCTACCACAGAGGCCCCCGCCGCCCCATTCATTGCCCCAACCATGAAAGAGTCCATTTAAAGCCTCAGAGGCTGGACATGACCTGAGTTTACTGTCTAGGGTGTATTAGCCTTCCCTCCATGCCCAGCCAGGGAACACACAGGCCATGGGGACTTGATGAGGACTGTAGGACCCTGTTGAAGGTGCAAAGCCTGAGGAGATTCTCTAAACATCTGAAAGACTACATATTTTGTTCCTTAAAAGGTCCAGTAGTATAAGTCACAGGCTCTGGACAATAATGATCTTTATGAAGTATTTATAGTTTTTTATTTCAAAAGTATTTGAATTGGTTCATTCTGTGTTTGTTCAAATACTCCAAACCTATGAAGAACTTTTAAAGACAGTTTTTTATTAGTAAATCCCTCAAACTCATAAACAGGACTGGATGCATGTAGTGTAGTTCAAAGGCAGCCATTTTCAGCTACCAGGTGGGTAACTGCACCTGGAAGGTTCACCATCTATATAAAAGTAGTAGTAGTGAGACGAATTATATACAATTATAATGTTGGGCTTTCTTCTTTTCAGAAGTTTTACTGAATTATTCTTCCAATTGATTCCACATTGCAAGAGGAATGACCTAAGAAGTTGTTTAGCCTGGAAAGAGTACTGTAACAAAGGCAGGGATCATATTTTCTCTCCCAGATCGCACCTCCTGCCCAAGTTCTACAACCAACCAATAGGAGACAGTGGCATAGCTACATGGGACGATCTTCACTAGCTAATAATACTGCCACAAAACTCAACAGTTTCAAACTCATAAGATGATCATATGTCAATGTTGTGATAACAAATTGCTGCACTGCCCCCCAAGAGGTCCAAACATGAATCAAATCAGCTTTAACCTTCAAGGTTCTCTTATTCTAATTACCAATCAGCTTGCATTGCTGTCTGCAACAGTGTCTTTACGTTACTATCAGTAGCCACCAAAGTCAGACTCTCGCATTCAATATCTTTCTAGATCCTGCATGCAGAACTTTATGCTACTTAAAGCTTGAACTTCTCATCTGACCAGGCAAGACAGCAAATAAGTAGAATGGAGTTAGTGTTTGGAAAAAGACACTGACTCTGCAGCCATTCGGTGTAAGTTTGTTTGGATGAGAGCATCAGCTAGACTACAAATACAAACATCATCATTCATCCTCGTGACTGCTTTGTGCTTTATAATGTCTTGCTGACAGAATCAGCCTTTTTTCTGACTCCGTCATTACCTCAGCTTGCCTTCAGAGGCAGTAACAACCCTTCATCTGTCTTTTTTAAGACCTGAAACGCTGCACTTTTTTTGTTTCTACTCTTATCCTGTCCTCCATAGTCCAACCCCTTGTCCTTCAACTCTTTCAATATGTAGGCTGAAACTGGCATTTGATTAAGAATGAGATCTAGTGCAGTCATTGTCAACCTCCTCTGGCGTGGCAGACATCACGTTTGGCACACAAGTTGTCAAATTTGAATATTCTGTTGGTACAAAATATCAGCTATCTGCAGCTTTATCCCCCAAAATATGGCTGTCAGCCCAATTGATGGAAACGGAGTCCCTCCTCCTCAGCTAATTTTTCCCTCTCTTTCCCCAGACACCACATTCCTGATCAGCATCTCTCTCTCTCTCTCTGTCCCTCTCCCCCCATCTGATGCATTACGTCGGAGGGAGGCAGGAGGATCGAGTGTCTACCGTTCCTCCCATCACCTGTGAAATTTCAGAGCCAGGCCATGGTGAAAGGGGGTATTGTGTCCCCCTGATGAGGAATTCCCTTGCATCGCTCCTCAAAGAAAAGGCTTCATTTGGCCAGGAATTTGGAGGCATCTCGAGAAGTGTAGAGGAGATTTTCTCGGGGGTGGGGATGGGAAGCTGAAGGCCTTAATAAAGCTGGACAAGAGAAAGACCGGCCTTCCCAAACTGGCTCTCAACCTCTGTAATACTGATAGAATAGCGTTCACCCAAAAGAAAATCACCTGAGGGTTAGAGATGGTAATTATTTCATTTTGTGATCCCTTATCAGTATTAATGAACAATCTAGCCTTTCTCATTTCTAAGAAAGGTCAATAACAGTCTTAAAACACAATACTCTTAATTTTGGTTGAATTGGGACTGTTTGATAATATATTGTGGTTGAAGAGGAAAACTGAAGTCATTTTTAACCTTCACACAATAGTTTAAAACGTCAGATCCATTAGTTATTTCATATGGCGAGGCTGACACCTGCTGGTGAGGAACAACTTCACGTTTAATGTGTGGGGCTGTTCATTGGAATACGTTACATGGTGTAGAGCTTGATGTTTCTTGAAATAACAAAGTGTGCATTATAAATGTAATTAACATTACTAATTAATAAAATAATAATACTAATAATAATAATAATAATACTAATTAATATAAAATAATACTATTAATACCTTTATTGACCCCTGTAAAGAACATTAATGATAAGTATTCATATCTCCATTATTCCAAGTAAAGAGTATGGAGTTGTAGTCTGTGGCCACTAGAGAACAATTAACATAATCATTTAATGGTGTTTTCAGTTCATTTTGTGATTGCCTCAGCTTGGTCACTGTATTTTGAAAGTATTCACTGGAAGTGTTGTCGTTCCTCAGTGTGATCACTACAGGTCAATGACATTTCAAATACATTCAGCTCAACTGTCATATAAGGTACAACGAGGGTCACTTGACAAATGGAGTCCTCCAAAGACAGCAATGGGATATTTTTAGGTAGCCTTGCTGGCGAGAAAACGTCTTGTATACTGTAAGGAGTTGCTGTGTCCGTGGGTAAGACGAGCAGCTTGCTGTCACTTACGGTGGCCCTGAAGTGCAGAACACCAAAGCAAATCGGAAAACACAACACAGCGGGTGCTTTACCAATTGAGCTAATTGCCGCTTATATATATGCATGAGACCAGCTAGGTACATATCCTTGTTAATAGGCACCCACGTCTTCCGGTAGGAGTACCTGCCCTTTCCGTTTTCTCTTACTGTGTTGTGTTTTCGTTAATGTGTTGTGTTTTACGATTTGCGTTTGTGTTCTGCACTTCAGGGCCACCGTAGTCACTAGTGTTTGAGCGACCCCGCCTCATCTTTCAGGAGGTTGTCCCTCGAGAGTCTCTTATAGCAGGTGCTGTTTATTAGAAATATTAAATATTGACTTAGTATCTCAATATATTGACTTAGTATCTCAATATATTGAGAAACTTTCTCAAAATATTGACTTAGTATCTCAATATATTGACTTAGTATCTCAATATAATGAGAAACTTTCTCAAAATATTGACTTAGTATCTCAATATATTGAGAAACATTATTGAAGTTTGCATAAGCCTATGTGCTGTTTCCATGAGGCAAAGCAACAGAAGCAAGTGTTCCAAACAA
>JAVQJD010105531.1:0-17762 GCA_036023655.1 Nannoperca australis
CACACACACACACACACACACACACACACACAGGGTCTGTAATGATCCTGCGGGGCATTTTTAAAAAGCCTGGCAGCGCTCTGATCATAAGTTCATTGTTAGTAAGTGAAAAACAATGATCTCAGCTCTAGGAGGCCTCTGGGAATCTCTCACTCCACCAATATAGAAGCATTTAAGTCAAGCACCATGGGGAATTAATGACAGTGGAGTCACCATTAACTCCTACACTAACGAGTTTGTGAGCTTTGGCCCTCTTGTTAGACACATTGTGTTCGGTGTGTGTCTCAGTGCTTGTGTCGGGGGAATCTTGTTGGTCTGAAACACACACGACAAATGTGATTTTCACGGGGGTAAAATGCAAACACAACGGCGGCGATCAGGCGAGGAGCTCAGGAGTGCCGTGGCGTCTTATCCTCTCAGTCTGCAAAGAGACATGGCCAAGGTTATTAAAGAAGGATGTAGCAGAGCAAGATGGCCGCTGTTGTGACCAGAGGCGGTGTGGAGAGATAAATGGTTGACCCAGCCTGGTGTCAGGTTAGGATTGATGCCACTATCAGCCCCACTGCTTTCCCAATGATTTTCTCAAATCTCTGATAGAGTGTGTTATCTAGTTACTGGCATGAGGGCAACGGCCTGCAGGCACAGAGAAGGTCAATCTATGAGGACAATCTTTGTTGGACTAAATGAGAAAAAAGACCTCACAAAAAAGAATAAAAAGCAGCTGCTAGGTCTCTGGGATAAGATAAGCCAAATTACTTCTCTTTAGTAGGATAGGCCTTGGGCAAAACATCAAAAAGGAAAAAAAAAGAGAAAAGGAAAAAATGAAGTGAGGCAGCTGGTGTGCTCTCTAACTTCAACGTTGTAGATTTCACCTGGAACCTCGGCTTCCTTGAACTAATGTTGATTCAGTGGCAGCAGCATCTTGAGGAATGGGCTGGGCGAGTGTGTGTCTGTCTGCTGTTTAATCTGCATTCACCTAAAAAATGTCCTTAACCGGAGCAAAACAGGAATTTCCAGAACACATATAATACCGCCTCGCAGATCTCAGCGCGTCCTCCAGAATCTCACTTAATCAACCTTTCGCTCTGCGGTCTTTTCAAAACTGGGGGGAAAGAGTTTGACTAATAGGTTGTAATTTACCAGCCGAGGTCCTGATCAATAATTCTGTGTCAATAATGATGGAGAGGTCTGCGCGAGGGGGGGAAATGATTCCACTCATTGTCATTGAAAAATGAAGGTGTGGACGTCACCTCAGGCTGTAGGCAGATGTCCACAGGTGCTCGGTTAGTGTGATGGTGGAAAAGACAAATAACACACGCGCGTAGACACACAAACAAAAAGTGTGTGTCGTCCCCCTCGTGGTGCATAGAGTCAAAACTTAAAGAAAAAAGAGGCTTCACATACACGCGTCCCTAATGGATGTATTTTTCACCGCACTTTTTCCGCTGACGTTTTGGTCGACGGGCCTTTTTCTCACGACAGTCTCATTTTGAAAGCAGTCGTGTGACAGAAATATTGACCAAACTACTATAAATGAAGGGAGCGATCTGTTTCTTTATGATCCAGAAAATTGCTAAAAATGGTTCCAAGGGAAATAAATTGTCCCCTTTTGAAGCCTTTCTGATGTGGTCTGAAAATATAGCACACTTTTATCTGCATGCATGTAGCGCAGGAAATCAAAAATACCTGTGTCAAATGAAAATCTGTAATAATTATGTGTGTTTGGAGCATTCAAAAAACAAAACATCTAAAGGTTTTCAGGCTTGTTACTGTAAAATCATTCAAACAAT
Source organism: Nannoperca australis (assembly GCA_036023655.1). Lineage (NCBI taxonomy): Eukaryota > Metazoa > Chordata > Actinopteri > Centrarchiformes > Percichthyidae > Nannoperca > Nannoperca australis. The sequence goes on from JAVQJD010105531.1 coordinate 1,791, forward strand.
CACTGATTCTACATTACGGCGTTGATTTAATGCTTTTAATGAGTACAAATGAGTTATTTTGTCAAAGTGTTCCTGGGGTTTAATGCTCATATCCGTGTTACTAAACCTATTTTAAAATATAGAAGCTGTTCTGGAGCTTTCAGTCATATCACATGATCTTTATCAGCAGAGAGAGATTTTCAGCAGGAAACTACAGCTCTCATTACATTTCTTTTCCAGCGTGACAGAACGCTTATTGTTACTCCCTCATCCATGATAGCCCACACACTCTCACACATGCCATCTTTCACCCTGTTTAGCTGTAATCTTTTTAAAGTTTTTAAGTTTTCAAATCCCTTTTAGGCTAAAAAGAAGACTGAGATATGTGCTAGTGCTTTAGTTTTAAGGACTGACATGCATGTAAATGTGATTTTGAGGTGGTTTTCCTTCACAGGATCAGATCATGCTTCTTAGTTCTGGATCAGAACCTGGATCCTGGACGTTTGTTGCACGTTAACTGTGTCTCAGTTCAGGGGCAGCATCCTTGGCGGTACATTTCGGGACTCCATATTCTCTGGCGTGCAATGAGTCGTGGGATAGGTTGGGCCTCGAAGGATCCAGCTGTTGGTTCCTTTAAACCTGTGAAAAGAAAAGAAAAGGCCACATTTGAAGGAGTCTTTGCAACGTGACGGCCTTGTCGCGTCGCTGTGACGCACTCGGTCTTCAAACGCAGCCTTCGAAGGATTCAGCCTCTGAATTGAGACATTTCTAAAAACATGTAGAAGTTCTTGATTTGAGCCGTCATCCACAAAGAATCTGCAACAATTGGCAACACCATAACATGTTAGGTTTGTTGTGTAGTCCTAATCTGGTCATATTTACATTTATGTCTGGTTTCTGTGAGGTACAGCGTGCTTCCTGGCTCCATGTTTCACTGACTGATATCAGAATCTTTGCTTCTCAAGCAGCGGTAAGCCTCACTGTAACGCCTTGATCCGTCAGTCAAAGATAAATGTTACTGACTCCAACCCACATGAGCGCTGAAAGAAAGCGGTCTAAATATTTTGACACTAGCTTTCAGTAAAACAGCACTTAGTGCGGACCCAGAGCTCAGACTGTGGGCAACACAGGCAGGGAACAAAGGGCTTTAAACTCATTGCATTCAAACAGAAATGTGTCGTGTCAACCCGATAAAGTGAGGTCAAATCTGACAATCCAAATCCATCAAATAACCAGCATACATTTGACTTATTAAAGGTATTATAGTGTATATATATATAAGTAATCTGGGAGTGTATGAATGGGACACAACTGATTAAAAAGATCTTACTGAATCTTTAGCTGCTGTTTGTGATGCGTCTTGTTTGATGCATATGAGGAGAAATCCATCCAGTTCTTCTCCAGTGGCGTTAATCCTGCACTGACAGTTGTCTGTAAGTAGCCACATGTTCTGAAAGAGCAGCCTGAGACACCAGCGGGTGAATCAATCATGTCGGGCAGCAAAGGAGGACGTCAGGTGAGACGTAGGGAGGAGGTCGTGGTCGGTGGATGGGTCATCAGAAAAATCGACAGACACTGTTCATTTTATAAGCATGACCACGATGATTCGATAACCTTAGCCAAGTGTTTCTTATAATAACCACGACGATGAAGCTCCCCTGACCTGTATCTTTCAACCTGGGCCCTATTGTCTTTTATACATTTTGACTAATACTTTGTAAAAGTTTTGAAATTGGTCCAGTAGATCGCCTCGACCTGCATCCGTGAACGTAATCCTTTGTACGTCCACTAAAAGTTCTAGCTTTCGCCACCGACAGGCAGGCTTTCCTCCTCTGAGCTGAGCAGAGGTGTGTTTCCTGGAACAGTTTGAACATTGCGCTCTAAGTGGATTGGGTTCCTGTCAGAGCTGAGCGTTTGGACATTGATAAATTTCCTCCTGTGTGGGATGGATAACTCTCACCTTTCAGCTCAGGGCTCCTTCAGAGTGGGACGTCATAATTACTCTGTCAAACTGAATGCCTTTCTGTGTTTAGACGGACGACTGTGTGTGTGTGCGTGTGTGTGTGTGTGTGTGTGTGTGTGTGTGTGTGTGTGAGAATGATATAAAGCCAGTCAACGTGTGTGCAAAGCAGCAGAAGGTGGCTTTTTTATGTGAATGTGATATTGTGCGTTTCGGGATGTATGCATGGAGATTTATGGATTATGTTGGTACGTGTGGGTTTAAAAGGTTGTGTGTGTGTGTGTGTGTGTGTGTGTGTGTGTGTGGGCCCAGGTGATGCTTTGTTGGCTGAGCTGGACTTGTGACTGGCAGTGATTGACAGCTGGGCCGCCCGCCTCCTCCTTTCTCCTCCCACGGCACTTTTTGATGCCTGTCATATTGGCCAATCAGCGAAGTGATCTGACAGCTGTCCTGACACTAACGTACACACACACACACACATACGTGTGCACAGACAGGCCTAATTCAAATCTAAACTCTAAACCAAATAACTAACTCCAAATTCAAGATTAAAAATCAATCATTAGGCAGAAAAATAAGCTAAATTTGGAGGATTTTACTTTTTTTAACAATAAACTAGAATGACTGAAACCGAAGCCGCTGTGTTGACTCGCCGATTGGCAGCAACGATTAGCTCCAACCAAATGAACATACGACGTTCCTTTTCAGCTGGTTCCGCAGATCCGTCACCTGTCCAGATGTAATGATGATGTATTTATTCTGTTTCAGGGAAGGCAGGGCATTCTGCTCCACCTGCTCCATCAGACATCGCTGCTTTGCCGCCTTCCTCCAGGTTAGTGTGTGTTCAGGCGGGCATTTCAGTGATAACGTGTGTGTTTTCCTTTTATGTATTTATCTGGTAAAGTACGTGTGTGTGCATGTGCACCTCTAAATGCTTCTTTTTCTGCAGGTTTGTATTAGATTTGTATGCATGCGTGTGTGTCACAGCGGCCATGTGGCGCTGCTGTCGGTGAAAGAGGCAGCCTGTGGAATTAAAAGTGAATGAAGCGGAGATGAGCGAGGCTGCCTGCTTCTCATAACGCTGCCACAATAATAATAATAATAATAATCAGGGCAATAATAACCTCTGCGCTCATTTAGACATCAATACTAATCACTCTCATTTGGAGGACAATAATAATAATCAGGCTCATTTAGAGTGCCGTTTCTCCACAGAGGCTTTCACTGCCTTTGGGGTTGGTTGGTGCTTAACCTAATGATAATAGTCATGATTCATGGCTCAACTCTCCCTCCCTGCGTGTTGCTTTAGCTCCACGTGAACACAGGAAGTGTGTGTGTGTGTGTGTGTGTGTGTGTGTGTGTGTGGGGGGGGGGTGACACACACTAGCTTATAGTACTTTTGGACTTTTTAAAAGGCATCGAATTTTCCCTTTTTCTTCCACGAGCCTGGTTTCCATCCAAAAAGCAGCACAAACTTTTAACTGAAGTTTGAGAAAACTGGCAAAAGAAAATGTAAATGAATGCACGTTTCCATCCACCGTGGGAGTTTAGGTTCGCAGAGTTAACAGCTGGTGGTGCTCCAGCTTCCAGTCGAGTTTCATTGAACCACTGCAGAACAAGAAGGCGCAACAATATGACGTATAAAAGCAGCACCAGTCAAACCTTAAAAACTATGTGGAAAGCACGATGGAAATACAGCATTTCTGTTTGTTTTATGAATTAATTTGAGTCTCTTCATTGCTGATCTGATGTTTTCGTCTGCCGTAATGTTTTGTGTCTTTAGTGGAGAGATTTATTCTATAACTTTTTTTGTGTTGGGGTCTAAATTATTAAAACTTGGTCCTGTAGATCGCCTTCTCTGGCATCCACAAATGGGCTGCAATGGTTGCAACGTAGTCCCTGAAAAGTGCGTCCACTATAAGTGCTTGTTTTTGCCACTGACAGGCTCAGACTGTTGAATAATGTCTGACAACATTATGGAAAAGATCCCTACAGACACAGACGGTTTGTTAAAGAGTAAAATCCTTTTTGTTTAACCAGAAACAGAAAGTCTCGCTCTGAAATATCGCAAGAGGTTGAGTTGTTTCCAAAACCTTTGGTAAGTATTTGTCATTTAGACCCCCAATTTTTTTATTTATTGCTATTTCTACCAAAACCTGGCTCCCGGTGAATCCAAACTGGTAAACTAAATGATGCTTTGGGAGTTTTGGTCGGTCACTTTCTGATTTAGGTCAGATATAGACTTTCTGTTGTTGGGAACAGATGGCATTTAGCATTTTTATGCTGATGTAGTCAAATGTTTCTTCTTTTGTTTTTGCTCCACCTCATCACAATCCAATATGCAGGTCAGTGCCACAGGAATTTAGGTGGTGCAGTTCCACTCTTTCAGCCTTTTACAGCCCCATATGGTCGTGTTGAAGACATGAAAATATTCTCTTCTCTTTCTGATGTATTGCGTGCCGGCACATGGGACAGTCAGGCACTAATGTAATTCCTCGCGAGTGGTGTTCATCTCATCTGGGCTCCAGCTTTGAACTCTTGGCTCAGCGGCTTTTCAGAATGAGACAGAAAATGGGGACAGAGGGAGAGAATTGTCCGGCACTGATTCGCTGTAAAAAACTCGGACAGAAGATCATTTCAGCGCCGCTCGGGAAGATCAAAAGCTCTGCTGGCAAAGAGCGGGCGCGAGGGGAGATGGTATCGCCGGGCTCTCATTTCATTCACAGACGAGTGTGAAATGACTTCATCTGTTGTGTGGACTCACACTAGACACCATTATACACTACTGTACCCTGACCCTCCCTCCCTCTCTCACTTTCTCCTGCTCGCTGGCAGCTACAGGCCAAGGACCACTGCGGCTGTGCCCTAATACTACATGTGTATTGCTTTGTGTTTCTATTAGCCACACTCTTAGTCATCTTTTACCTACATTGACATTATTTTTTGTAGCACTAATTGCATTGTAATAATCTGTAGAATGACAACAGCCGAGCTCAGGTCTGGTGTTAATTGCCTGTTTATAATAGCTGAAGATCTTAACCCTTAAAGAAGACTAAAGGGGGTTCTAGTGCTAATAAGAGGGGATCAGACCTCAGGTCCAGGCCTACAATAGCTAGTTTCAGGCCCGGCGGTGCACATCGTTACCACTCTGCCTCTTGCACTTAAAACAGGAGGAAATGAGCAGCAATTTGTTCAAAACTTCTGAGCCTTAAACACTTGAATAATTTAGTGCTGAATATTATCAATCTGCTTGGATATTTCAGGAACAACAACAAACGGGTTTAAACAGCACAGTTCTCTCTCTCTCTCTCTCTCTCTCGGCATCGCTGCTAATGGAGATCGCAGGACACTTTGCCGGCACACACACACACACACATACACACACACACACACACACACACACACACACACATAAAGAAAGCCGGAGTGTGAGAAGGGAAAAGAGAGGGAAGCGTAATGAGATAATAAGAGTCGACTTAACACAAGGATTTTTCTCCTCTTTCTTCTTCTTCCTCCATCCCTAGTCTTCATTTCCTCCTTCATTAAAACAGGAGTCCGGCGCAGAGCCAAGCTGTAAAGCTGGCCGTGAGAGCTTTCTTCCTCCATCTCCGTCTCTTCTATGTCTCTCTTTTCTTTTTCTTTTTTTCTTTTTACCATCCCTCCTCCTGTCTTCCTCCTCCTCTCTCCCTTGAACACCCTGTTTAGCTGTTTAAGCTGATGACACAGAGAATATTGCATGTTGAAAGGCTGTTTCACCACACACACACACACACTCACACTCACACTCACACACACACACACACACACACACACACACGCACACACATTCTTGCCCAGAGCGAAAGGCCCCAGGCAGTCTCTTTCCCGCTAGCCAGGGGCGATCATTCTGCCTCTATGATACTTTAACTGCGAGATGTCAGGAAACATTAGGCCTTTAAAAAACACAGCTACGATGCAGTGCAGATACACACTGTCAACACACACGCACACGCACACACACATACACATACACAGACTCAACTGTAGTCCCATCCAGTTTCCTCCAAGGCCTTATGCAATCCTCTTGTGCAGAAGTTATTTTAATGTTATGTTTTGCAGTAAATAGCTGTGATTTATGAATTCTTTATCTGTCTTTTCTTTATCTTCCCATTCGCCTTTTCTAAAGTCACAATCAGAACTTTAAACGTGTTAAATGTATTGATGTTTTATGATGCTGACTGACATAGCTCATACAGTAGCTGGCCTGACTGTTATCAGCCTTATTAGCTTAAGTTTGGAGGATTTTGCAGTTGATTGATTCTGCATGTGGCTTTCTGAAAGAAAAAAGTGTTTTCTCTACCTTTAGGTGGGGATAACACTGTATTTACAACCTTCATTGTGAGCATCACAGCCGTGAGAGCTCAGCTGGAGATAGCTTTAAAATCTAGTTCAAAGAGGCAAAGAAATACAAGCTCAGAAGGCTTTTAAACAATCTGCTCTCAGAAGCAGTTAAATTAACTGAAAACCCCACATGAAGATCCATCCATCCATGAGCTATACCTGCCTGTCCTTCAGGGGGCTGCCTGAAGCCGGTCCCAGTTGACGTTGGGCGAGAGTACCCTGGACAGGTCGCCAGTTCATCACAGGGCTGACACATTCACAGAGACAGACAACCATTCACACTCATACTGAACCTCGGGGCAATTTAGAGTCACCAGTCAACCTAAACTGCATGTTTTTGGTCTGAGGGAGGAAACCGGAGCACCGAGGAGGAAAAACCCACGCAGGCACAACGAGAAACTCCACACAGAGAGCCTCCAGCGGGCCGAGCTGGCAGGTTTAAGGCGACAGTAACTGCTGCACCTCTGTACACATTTACGACCATAATAATCCCTTATGACTCTTTCACATTGCTGAACTGTATCTCGTATCCTGCGGGTCGACCTGCATCCACCCCATAATCTCACAAGCTCTACTGACAGCAGACAGTTTAAAAATAACACAGGCAGGTTTGTTAATTGTTGTTGCTGTTAAAACAAGGCTCAATAATTTCAGCTGGGCACTTCACAAAATGAAGTAAATGGTACACTTTTTGGGGACTATTTTCAGCTGCGGACTAATAAAGATTTTGTCCTCTCGTGAGTATTTCGCATTTACAATACAAATACAATACTTGTTAGTAGGATCAATTGATTATGTGGTGGTTTTGGTCTCGTTTTAATGGGATCTGTTGTCAGTAAGGACAAATAGAGAATATCACCAGCCTTAAACTTGCATTCAGTCTTCCTACAATGACAGTGGTGGATTTAATATAACATAGAGCTAACTTTTACTTCAGCAACTACTTGCCACAACTTGGATAATAACAGCCAACCTGCTGGGGTATTCTGCAACCTTTAAAAGGATGTGTGAGGCAGTAGTGATGTAAGATGAATACCACATTGCAGCAATGTCTGGGAAAAGCAGGGAATTCATCCGCCTCTCTTCCTTTATTTCCTGTCGGCCTCTGTTTTTTTTCATGTGATGTCATTTCATTGACGTAAACGGTAATATTTGCGATTGTCTTTTCATTTAGTCTGTCGAGTGTGTTAGAGTTAGAGAGAGAGTTAGATGACCAGTTAGATGACCAGTTAAGATGTGTGTCTGTTGTATGTGGCATTATGAATGACTCCAGCCTGTCCTGTCTCTCTCTTCCTCTGCAAACACTGGACTGAATGTTTCAGAGTTTTAATAATAAAACATCTGACATCTGGATTTAGAGGGGCTCTGCACTGGAATACTTTGTGTATCCTTGTAATAACTCCTGTATTTTCCTGCAAAATCAAGTCGAGATCTGTTTGTGAGCAGAGACACAATCAGGGAGAGTTTTTGCAGAGCTCCCCTCAGATATTAGCATTTCATTAAATGCACATTTTTTTCATTTAGTTTGAAACGTTTCTAAATCTGGGGAAATACAGGGATGACCCATGTTTTGATATGCTCTTTATTAGTTTGTTTTCTTTTCATTAATTCTCTGTTCTCCACTTAAGTTTTCAATCTGTCCACTTTGAGCCCTGCGTGCCGAGCTGCTGCGAGGACGGGATGTGTGCTTTCACTGTGTGAATTTGTGTTTGCTGGTCTCTGTCAGAGCTTCAGTACAACCAGTGGAGCACTGCATCCAGCTCCTGCTACACCTGTAACACCATCCCAGCTGGCACTTTGTCTCATTTCAGATACCTCCATGTCGTACACTCTTATGTGCTTTCTTGTGTAATGCGTGAATTTTGACGGGGTAGGGTTGCAACATTTGACTGCGATTGCCGCACACCAATTCAATTCAGTTTTGTTGAAAATGACAAAAAACACTAAACGTGCTTTTACTTTTAGTGCAGCGTTTACCATTACAGTCACAACCACGGCTATCCATTCTCATGGGCTGGTGGTCCCCCCCCCCCCGCTATGTACCAAGATGGCGATCATTGAGTGTCAGAAGTGTGCAGCAAAGAATTCAGTCACATTATGGAGGTGATGAGCGAGCAGATTATGGTCTTTTTTTAAATTTGTGACTTCATTACAAACTTCACTATTCCCTCCCTTCTCTCTCTGTTTGTCTTTCAGCGTCTGCATACTAGTGCCCCAAAAACAAGAAACCAGCTTTAAAATAATTAACAATCCTTCTAATGATCAGGAGTCTTGATTCTGTGTCAGGAATTTAAAAAAAGTTAAATGTATTAGCAGCTGGCAGCAGAGCTAAAGTTTCCTGCAACATTTGCTATTTTAACTTTATTGAAACACACACACACACACACACACACACACACACACACACACACACATACAGAGGAAAGTCCAGTGTGTGTGTGTGTGTGTGTGTGTGTGTGTGTGTATTTTTGGCCGTGGGCCCACATGGTGTTAATTGGATAATGAGGTACAATGACAAATCCCTGTTGCTGCGACAATAAGGTGCTGCTGTCCAGGTTTAATATCACAGGCCCTGGTGTAATGCTGTTTGGACACACACACACACACACACACACACACACACACACACACACACACACACACACAGCTCAGGTGTCTATTGCTCCACTTTGGAATTTAATCTGTCTTTTCCTCCTAGCAGCCAATCAGATGCAGCCATTGCTGCCTCAACAACCAATCAATTATCTCTAATTCTGGAAAGGCTTTTCTCTCTTCTCCTTTCCTTGTTTCCTGCTCTCCACTCTTCGTGTCATTTCTTTCTCTTGGTCTTCCTCCCCTCACCTTTCCTTTCCTTTCATTTCGTCTCCTTATCACTCCTTACCTTGTTCTCTCTTCCTTGTGTCCCCAATTTCATTTCCCTCTTCCCCTGTTCCTGTTCTTCTTCTATCCTCAATTCCTTTCCTCCTCCTATCCCCGTTTCCTTCCCTATTGGTACTACTTCTTACTCTTTTCATTCATCCTCATTTCTTTTTCTATTCTCATTTCCTTCCCTTTTCTTCTTTCTCCTCTCCTTTTTCCTCTTTCCTTTCCTTTTCCTCTTTTCTCCTCTACTAGTTTCGACTCTACTCATTATTCGTCTTCCCGCGTTTCCATTCCTTGACTCTCCTCTTTTCCGAGCCATAACTGGGGGGATGATGGGCCATAACTCACCTGGATCCAGGCCGCCCCAGACATGCTCACATTAATTGGATGTCCATATTAAATGGAAAATGAGAGCTGCGCTGAGGGAAAAAGTGAATGACTGACTCTCTTGGCTGCTATTGACCTATGAGGAAGAGATGCTGCCCTTTTCTCCAGCGCTCTCCCTCGCCCAGTTTTCTCTGCTCCCGTCAGCGTGATGGATCTCAAAGCATTCATTTTCTGACCCCTCACCTGGAAGCAGATTAAGCGCTTTGATTCAATAGGGCCGTTAATGGGGGCGCCAAAAGTTTATGAGGATTTCTGGAAAAGGCCAGGGAAATTAGATTGTAAGCTAACAGATTTATTGCTCTGTTTCAACACATTGTAAAAAGATTATAGGACCTCGAGGCAGGTTGGAGGGACAGAGAGGCCACGATGTGTCTCTCTGTGTGAAGGAGAGCTATAGGAGAGAGAGCGACCGAGTCCTGCTCTTGCATTTACCAGCTATTCTACACTGACAGGGCAAAGACAAGCATGTCAGTCAGCAGAGGATAAGCTCACGCCTGACCGTAACCTGAAGGACAGATGTTTAGACAGCATGCCGAGCATTCCTCAGTGGGGATCATGCTGGAGGTGATGTGACGTGAAGTGATGCTGTTTTGTCTGCAACTCTGATCTCATCCCTCTCCTTGATTCATCCTGTTTTCACCAGGTGTTTTTTTGTTATGTCATTCTCTTCCTGTTTTGTGCTGCAGCAGCTCTTTAAAAAGCTGCCACACCTGCCTTGAGGAGATCACCCAAGGCAGGAGGAGATCACCCAAGGCAGGTGTGACCAACCAGTCAGACAGAGAGGTCCAAAAAGGCCAAAAAGAACCATATCATGTCACGTGGACACATGCACACAGACACGCCCACGAAAACACCAAACTCAAGTAAAAAGCAATGACAGTACACCATTTCATGCGTGTTTCTTCTCTTGCATGTAGCTACATTTGAACGAGACATCTTGCACCAGTAGTTGATGTGATGCAATGCTTCTGGACACATGATACATTCTCTGAGCTGCTTTTCTGACTCACATCTCCATGTTTGTCATGTCTCCATAGCTTGAACTTCTGCTTGCAAAGCTTGTCGAACTCCTGGTCCACGTTAGCATGGAGTGAAATTAAATGGCGCTGGAGACAAGAAGCCTTGAAAAAGGACCTTTCTCTTTAACAAAAAAGGTTTATCTCCGTTGGGATCCTTAATGTTGTAATAAAAGAATAACAGCTTGAGCCTGTCAGTGGCAAAAACAAGCACTTTTAGTGGACGTTTTCACAGGCAAAGTTGCCCCAAAGGATTAAGTTGCAGCCATCGCAGCCACGGCTGCCGGCTGAGGTGATCTACTGTACCAGTTCCTCCTTTTTTGTACTTAAGACCCCAACGTTTTTTTAAATAGGGCCCAGGTCACCCGCTTTGTACTGAGCCTGTAAAGTAATTCCAGACCATGGATGTATGAGGAGAAATTAATACTGTGCTGCAAGATGGCGTCCCATTTATTCCAATCAAAGTTGCTCAATGGACACGGGCCCAAAGGTTTTTTCAATGTTTTTGGTACCATTAGCATGCACACTACAGTCTATGGCCGAGCCAGGTGACTTCCTGCTGACTCTTGTATTATTTTATTTTTATATTTATGATGTAAGCAAAAAACGTGATCCAAAAATGTAATAATAAAAAAGTCATATAAGTGCAGGCAAAGAGCTGCAGGTTCCTAAGCCACCGCTACCAACAACATACTGTGAACAATAAAACACCACATTTGTCATAACATTGTGAATGATGAATAAATGTTGATAACCTAAAACCATATCCACAGCTGCTGCCTGAAAATGTCAAAGGATGTCTAAATTATCTAAATACAAATACATGTTTTCTTTTGAAAGCATTTTATCCATCTGTGTATTAACATTGACTTTAATTACTTAGCATGTCGCATGCATTCGTTACACTGACTCCAGGTGGATTTCTTCTCCTCAGCACTTAGTGTGAGTGAGTGAAGAGCCTCGGGCAAAGGTTATTTAGATGTTTAGGTTTAAGGCCGCGAGAGTGCAAATCATTTAAAATGGCTTTTCCAAGTTGGAAATCTATTTGGAAGAAAACGAGTTTGAAGAAACAGAAAACCCTGATATATCAGTTAATTAGTAATTAATTATTAATTAATTAATAGTATGTTTTCTCTGATATGAAATGCTGGACTGTTTCTAGATGACCATATTAGCATAAAAGTATAGCATAACTCCTGGTTGGGCATTTCCTGTATCACCATCTCCAGTATCATGACAGAACAGGTGTAATGGAACGCTCTTTATATAGATGCACCCTCCTGGGCGAAACTAATTTGAGTGGACTAAACCACCAGCAGGGGGTTGCGGGGGGGGGTCCCCTAAATACAGACAGAGAAACAGACAACTTTGGTGAAATAAATATTTGTAGTTTAAAAGGTTTTGACCACAACTAGTCCCAGAACCAAACGTTGGTGTAACCACCAACTTCTGGAAAATAGATTTAAACTCAGTCATACTTTACTCACTCCCCCAGTAGCTCTTCAAACATGGTAGAACCAGGAAGTATTTGTAACACATGACATGCAGTTCAAACTCTTTTGTCTGACCACCAGAAATCAGGTGAGTAACAAGGTGAGAGTGCTCTGTGTTACAAGTGAGAGCAGCAACATTATGTACCATGAGCAGCAGATACATGTGAGGTTTGGAACTGCAAAGAAAGGATGTTAAAGATTCAGAGTAAAAGAAAAGACTTGAGGCTAGTAGAAAACAGAGGGGAATGGAGTAGGCCTGCTAAAGCTAATGTTGAGATTAGCACCCAACCCTGCAGTTTCTACAAAACATTTTAACTTCTTTAAGCTAATTCTTTTGGTTTTATGGCTTAAAACGTTAGTTTCGCCTCACTTTCACCGTTCGAATCAACCACGTTCACAGCAGCAGGAAGCGTCGGTGAAAAAGCCCCAATAAATCCACTGTATGCTACCTGCTGAGTTCCAAACTGCAGAAATGCTAAGTTAGCCGCTAGCTGGTGAACACAGTGGAGCGTCTTGCTACATAGAAAGTGAATATAGCACTTAACATTTGTTTGGTGGCCAATAACACGACTACCAGTGTAGCTCAGTTCCTGGTGGATGTGTGAACAAGCACATGTTGACTTTACAACCAAATAAATCAACGAATACATCTTTATATTGTTCTGTGTGTAGGACTCCCCTTTAAAGTGTTACACTAGCATTAAAAACACTAAGTGTCGATCCATAAGTGTCGGCTGAAAGTCCTCTGATTGCTTACACACCGTAAATTCTCATCCCACACTCAGTGCTCAGGGAGGCCTCAGCTGGAAACGAGGCATGCTGAGTAAGCAGGGGTTTTTAATCGAGCGAAGATGCTAAGATTCCCCGTGTGTTCGGTTATCGACTCGGGAGTAATGTAAAATTCTGTCGTGTGTGTTAGTTTGGCTGTTGGTCGGGGGAGCTCCATGCGTGGCGCACAGTTGAGATAAACTCGCCAGGGCTGAACCGTCTCTGTGGGCTGAGCTGCACAGTTTTAACCCTCTGATGTCTGCTGTTCGGCTGCACACCAGCGCCTCGGGTTCTCTTTCTGTAGTAAATTAATTTACATTTGGAGGATTTTCTAAAGATGCTAGCTTCCTGTGGAGCCAGGGAGATCAAAGTGTCTCATTCTGTGTGTTTGATGATGTTTGATGTTTGCTTTGAGTGTGAATGTTGCTGACTTTTTGCTGTCTTTTTCTCGGCGCAGCGGGAGGTGTTCTTTCCTGCCTTTTTACTTTCTGCCCTTCCTCGCCCAAATTCGGTAAGTTGCATTTTACTTCTTTTTTTTTTTTTTTCAGCTCTGCTTCAGATTTACCTTTGCTGACATGTTCCTAATCAGCTCATGATGTCTACCCAACTAGCATTTAATGGGTGATGTGAGAGAAGCCAGGCGAAGTTCAATTCTAGCCCAAAGTGCCACAAAATCCTTGAAATTTAGTGTCACTGATCAGAACCTTCTGAACTGACATCCAAGATATTTAGCTTCTCACATCATATAGTGATGCTGGTTTTCCTGGTAATCACACTGAATTGCTGTTCATTATTGGGTTAGCGTTTGTATTTTGCCCTAAAAACAAAGTGACTGATTGTATTATCCCACCAAAGTCATTTTTTGGTGGAATAGTTGCTGAGGGCAGTTTACTTAGTGTTTGTCACATATCTTGAAGAAATGCTGATGTGTATCATTGTAATGTCATTGTGCAAGCTGCGGCTCATCTCAACATCCTCGATGCATTGTTCTAGCTTCGGCACAGGTAGGTGACATCCCCGTACTTAATCTTCTCCTACAAATCTGATGGAAACGGTTGTTTTTCCAACTGGGGAACCAGTCGTCAATGATCGCAACAGCAGACCTCTCTGCACCGAAATAAACCTGATGCATGGGTGGAGGTTCAAGGTCTGGAAGCAGGTAGGAGATTCTTTCATTTAACCCCTCTGAGTCCGTCCATGACGCTGGTGTTCCACCCTGTCGAGTCTTGCTTGACTTGTGCTGCGTTCAAACCCCTCCTGGTCTTTTGGCCCTCCTTGCAACACGTGCACGGGGAGCTTTGGTTGTGCGCCTCCCTCTTGAAGTGGGGGAAGAGGCTGTAAAGATTTCGCCTTATGCTGTTGTAGTAAGTAGTTACAGGTGTTGACCCGTGACCCCGAAGAACAGAAGGATTAGTGGGTCTTTTATCATTGGTTCTGGTCAGCTTGGTCTAATTAATATTGTCATGTTGTTGCTCTTTTACTATTATATTGTTTATCAGGCGTATTGTTGTGGTTTCTACTTTTTCATAATACGTTGTATGTTTTTTTTTTTTTTGTGCCAGTACCTTGTTCTATATCATGTTGGCAATTTTCCTGATGAAGATCTGGCTGCTGTTAAACTCGTAGTTACACCACAAACATTAGATTTCACTGGTTAGTCGGACTAGTGTTCTTGAACTTTGAATAAAGCGCGTTGTGACAAGAATACACAAATGACCCGTGTGCGTTTTCAAACGGCCTCTATCTGAAAAAGAAAATGTGCTAAATATTTCAACATGGTCAAGGTTCGAACAGGCTCTCGTATCAACATCAAATCAATAAAATATCAGTGCTCACTGGAAATTGAGAGGAAAGAAAAAACCTGCAGTCGCTGTGACTGCTTGTAAAATGCAATAAACAATTCCTGGAAAAATGTACAATGCAAAGATAAGAAAGCTTCACGCAGCATCTGTGATGTGCTGACGGGCCCCTGCGCCTCTTTTATATACGTCTGTGTGCGCAGACACAGCTACTGTTGTTAATCTCATTTGGTTAAATGTCTCCAGGGCGCGCACAAAGCAGAACCTCCTCACCTTTAACCTCCTCCTCGTTTCTCCCTCTCCCTCACAGATAATAATCCCCGACCATTTCACTCATTAGAAGAGGCTAATCAGTTTAAATACTATGATACAGATAATAATTAGGGGCTGCAGTGTGTGAACGAACAGCTCAGCGTACCAATACTTTCTCATCATTTTATTCCTGCACTTGTATTGACGTGGATTTTAGCCCAGTTTTGTTGCTACATTAACCAGTTTAGTTAAATATAGAAAGGGTTAACACTTAAACAACTTCTGCTGTTGCAAATAAGTAGTTTATACATGTAATTCTGGGAGGGTTGGGTGGTTTGTGATTAAATAAGTGTTTAATCTTTGCTTCTGTAGGTTCTGCTGCAGAGTGCATGGCTGTATCAATACTGTGGTTCATATATAGCTGTAGGTTTTTTCACAAACTGTTTAAAATTTGCTGCTCTTAACTCTCAGTATCTACTGAGTTTTCCTGAGAAAATGACTTAAAGATGAGTTTTACCTTTTATAGTTTGGAATTGAGAATAAGAATAAAGAACCGGGCAAATTATAAAGCTTTTAACAGGTTGTATACTGTATTTTCTTCATGCATATTTATTCCAGTAAAATATTTCATACATCATTTCATACATATAGGTGCAAATAATGAAATCTAAGGATGTTTTCTTCCCGTGAGCAACCCAGTAATACACAGACGCCCAAACTGGCATTTAAGTGGGAATTATCCCATGTTCCTGAAGTGGCCCACGTGTTGTCAGTGGACTGAAGACATTTTATTCAAACTTTTATTCGTCTCCGTGTCTGACAGGAAGACTGACAGCGCGCCGTGTGTTTAACATGCACTTACAGCCTTAAAGACATTTGATGTCAGCTCTGTTGGTTTAGCCTCATCTCACATCCAGCGTCTCCCGTCAGACGAGTGTTGGTGTTTACTCCTCTCTGCACCATCTCAACTGTTCTGTATTCAGCTGACCTCAAAGCTAACAATCTCCCGTCCTGTCGTGGGGGGGGGGGGGGGGGGGGGGGGGGGGGGGGGGGGGGGGGGGGGGGGGGGGGGGGGG
>JAVQJD010105532.1:0-11380 GCA_036023655.1 Nannoperca australis
CACACACACACACACACACACACACACACACACACACACACACACACACACACACACACACAGGAGGCATTTGTCTAAATCCAGGATGTACTGACTTGCCAGGCAGAGATGAGAGGATTAACCTGCTAGTGGTCCGGTCACAGGCTGCAGACGAGGAAGCTTGCGTGCTGAACATAAAGTCGGACAAAAACCATGCAGAAGTGGTTTTGTGATGAAGGCATGCTGTCTAATGGGTTTTTAAACTGCTTTGAAGAACCAGTGCGGTGATAAAGAACACTCAACATGTACAGTATATAATCATAGTCATTTTTTATTTCAAGGAAGGAAAGAATTTAAGGATGAAAGGAAGACAAAAGCACAAATTATAGCATGTGGTTTTTTACTGCTTTAGTCATAGAGTAAGAAAATGTAAGTGCAAACTTTTATTTATAGACCACTTTAATGAAGAAAATACATTACAAAG
The DNA here is from genome assembly GCA_036023655.1 of Nannoperca australis. Taxonomy (NCBI): domain Eukaryota; kingdom Metazoa; phylum Chordata; class Actinopteri; order Centrarchiformes; family Percichthyidae; genus Nannoperca; species Nannoperca australis. The sequence goes on from JAVQJD010105532.1 coordinate 464, forward strand.
TGTTTAAAACATAAAAACACAACAAAGAACAAAACTTTTGATTACAAAAATAAAAAGACAGACTTTGAAAACAAAGATTGGATCAAATTATAAAAGCATAAGAAGATAACTTAAAGAAATCAGGGTGATAAAAGCTAACGAGTAGGTTTTTGCATTACAATAAATGTTAGATTAAAAAGGTACAACTATAAAACAGAACCTGTTTTTAGAACAAAAGAGTTGTGCAGGAATGTGCAAAAGAAATAGCAGGAATAATTATGTTGTGGTGGATAGGAAGCACATATTTCATTTATTTATTTTAATATCTTGAAACCTCATCTCATGGTCTTCATCTGCAAATGTGTCCAGCTCAGGTGTCACAAGGTGAAGCAGGACACTTGACACTTGTAGGGGACGACTGCGACCGCTGTCCATTGACTTTGACCTTTTCCCAGCCGATTGCCAGGTTTGGTCAGGTGGTGATCTCTTAAAAAAAAACCACAATAAACCTAGTAAGTTGACCTTTGAGTGGGCCAGTGATCAGACTCATCATTTCATTGAGTCTTTAGTCACAGCTGCTGTTCCTGCGGTCAGATATGAACCTCCACCCTCAACTTTTGTGGGTTTAAGAAGCCCTGAAGTTCACAAAAAGTGTTTTCTTGCATTTCATCTAATCCAAACCTTCATTGGACGAATGCTTCTTTCTTTTGACTCCTCTATGATCAGAAACATGTGATTTTATTGTATATATATATTTATATATTTTTGATTGAGGGTAAAATGCCTCCAACCCCAAATGTGGGTCGACGCCGCTCTTTCCTCACTTAGCGGTGGTTTTGGATCTAAGTTTTGGGTCTGTCGCTCTGTCTGGTGGCCTTTAACACAGATGTACCTTCCTTCACACATTCTCTCTTTTCCTTTGCTGTTGTCCATCCATTACTCCTCTCTTCCTGCCTCCATCCTCCCACATCATTCTCTCTCATCTTTTGTCTGTTTTCTCTCGTTTCTAAACCAGCAGCTGTGAGATGAAGATCTTTAATTTTGCCTCCTTTATTTCACGGTGTTTCCTCAGATTTCTCATGGACAGAAATCCTTTTCCTCCTTTTTGCTCCTCTTTTTAAATTTTATTTTTTAATTCCTGGATTGTCAAGATACCCGAGCTCTAATTATTTATGACCCGAGCACTCCTTTATCTCCATCTCTTCTCCCTTTTTGAAATCACGTCTTAATCCAGCCGTTCTTTGCTAAATAATGAATGTCCCCGACGAGGCAGGCTGGGGCTCTTTGGGCTTCGCGGGTTTGCCTCGAGGTCAGTGTGTTTGATCCAAGCAGCAGAAACGCTTCGCTGCTAAACGTCTGCGAAAGTGCTTCCTTTTGTTTTAAGGAGTGAAACCTCGCTGCTCCAGTCCTTTTCAACCCGAGTGGAAAATACTCCTGAGCAGATGGTCGGCGTGGCTTTTGGATGGAAGTCGGTCTGCTGCCTGTCCCACACTGGCCCTTTGGTACTGAATGTGACTTCCCCTTGTACCATATGTTACTGATATGTAAAAATATCTGTTATTTATTGGTGTCAAGGTGTCATCAAGACCAAACCTTGCATCTTTCACACTCATTTGGCCAATGATTAAGCAACCAACCCTCAGTTAATGTTGACCACAGTCTTTCCTCAGTCCTAATCACACCTTAATCAGACTGTAATGTGACACTGAAGGATCCAATCATTTCAAAATCACCTGCAATGAAAGTTGAAATACTTTGTTATTGTACGTAATACAGGAGAATTATCCAACATCTCTGTTCTGGTGGTAGTCCGGACTCTCTTTACTCTACTTCCATGTTGTACACTGTGTACGTACTTGTGTGTTTTGACAGGATAGCGACGTCTCGAATCAAACATGGCCGTTGATTAAGTATTTATGTCGGTCGGGCTGTAGGTGGAGCCTGTCATCATCTCATTGATTCTGTAAACCCAAACCAGAGCAGAGTTGAACATGCAGGGATCACTTCACCACCTGGAGTCAAACCTGTGACAGTCTGGTCGAACAGTAATAATCCACATCAGCAGTCTTACAGGGGCCTTGGTTGACATTCGTGAGTCCCACGTTATGTGAACACATAAGACGTGGAGCTTTGCAGTGTGCATGTGTCTCATTGTTCTGTAGCTTCGCCCTGTAGGGACGTTGGTTGGCTTGTGAATTAGGTCATCGCCGACGCCACTGTAGGTTGTCGCTGCTGCCAGGCCGCAGACAAACATGGCATCTGCTGCTCTGAGCGGCATGTGAGGGCAGTTTGGGGGTCAGTTAGCTGCCAGTTCTTATCAGTTAAAGTGACGTGGAAACTTTGTAATGTTGTTTTTTAAGGATTTCTTGAGTTATAATTTCAAAAATCTGCCTCCTGATTTGACTGAACTAAAATGCGGCTCCTCACAGTCGAACTTACTGTCCTCTAAATCTGAATCGTCAGGAGTCATGACATCACTTTTAAACCAATTATGTTAGAAACTTGTCTCTAAACATCAATAACACAAAAACGTGTGACGTAGTCCAGTTACTACGCAGCATCTAATCAGCAGCATGTGGAAGCTTATTTCCGAGCTGGCAGTGAACAGTAGCTTTGTTGGAGCTGGAAACACAAAACGTTTCAGATGCAGAAGGACATAAAACAACAGATAGTCTCTTCATTTATTTATTTATTTATTTTTGGTTTCCGTAAACCAGCACCTCCCAGAATGCCGCAGGCTCAGAGAGGAGGTCCGTATGCTCTGCCCTTCTGTCTCAACCCTCGTTTTGGGGGCACCGAGCGAACGGAGGGGAGGGCAAATGGGGGGGGGGGGTGCAGAGAGTGTGCAGGGTTGAAAGGATGCAAACACCCCCCGGGGGAGGGGGGGTGGTGGTGCCAGGTTTGCTTACCACCTCCTGCACTCCCCCCACCACCACCCCTTCAACCTCTGTTTCTGTCATGACCATGAGGGCAGATGCAGTGTTTTGGACTTTGACCTCCATTTTAGTCTTAAACATCCTGCACGATGGCAATAAAGGGATGTACGGCTCAGAGCTGTTGGGCGGGGGGGGGTAAATCTTATTTTAAATCTTATTTTTAAAATATGAACAGGGACCGTACTGATTTAGTATAAAAGCAGAAGAGAAATGTCACATTTTCCAGTGCAAGCTTGAATTATGGCCAGTCTTTCTTTTTGACTTTCAGCATGTCGAGATTATTTCGTGTTTTCCCTGCTGATGGGAACCTAATTTAAATTTAGGAGATTTGTAGAGCAGCTTCTGTTCATTTGTCTCATTAGTTTGTGTCACATTTCTGCCTAAACTGCCTTTAATTCACTCTAATTGACCCAAGTGAGATGCTACAATTACAGGTCAAAGAGGTCAAAGTACCTCACTGTGAGAGCTCCTCTGTGATTTTGACAAATATATGTTGTATTATAATATAATGTTATATAATATATGTTGTTTAACCTTTGAGAATATGACCAAGATGGAGATGTTTCATCATTAAACTGCTGTTTAAAGTTGAAGAAAAAATTAGCTTTCACACTTGAAATAAACTACAATTATTCTAACATGAGCCTAAATGTTCTGTTTGAAGAACCTACACACAGAGAGAGAGAGAGAGAGAGAGAGAGAGAGAAAGAGAGAGAGACAGAGAGAGAGAGACATAGGCTTATACAGAGAGAGAGAGAGAGAGAGAGAGTGTCTGCTCCAGACAGCGAGGTGATGGAGGTCGTCGGGGGTCACCGATGTGACGTGTCGGGCCGGGAGGAAACCCTGTCGACGTGTTGCCCATCCCCCAACACCGCCACGTTCCCCTCGACTCCCACAGCTCTTCCCCTTTCAGCCTTCGTCTCCTGCAGTTCCACAGTGAAGAGAAAGAAACAGAAAGGCAGGAAGTATCTTCTAAAGAAAGAGAGGAGGTTGCATAATGGAGCGGTTACACTGAACCAGGCAGGGCGAGGGATTCGGCTCTTGGCAGCAGGTTTCTGGCCAAAGATCTGGCCTAGAAACCCAGTTATTGCTTCTTCTTGGACCGAGTCCAGAGACGAGGCCTGACCCGAGATCTCCAGCTGATCTCCAAGAACGCCGCGGATTAAAACTGCTGTTACGCAACCGGCAGCTTCGTTCAATTGGACGATGGAGCTCAGCCCGGGGTGGGAGCGATGTGGCCACAATGATGCGCTAATTGTTGTTGTTTTAAGAAAAGGTGAAGCCAGGTGATCGCTGTCATGCTAAATGTTTTAAACAATCTTATTCTGATCGCTACTTATTGTTAGCATGTCAGCGAGCTAACATGTAATGAGATGACTTACAAAATGTAAGCGTATTAGCACACAAACATACTAATAAATGTTGGCCTGCTAACATGCTAACATTAGCCTTCAGCTCAAAGCTCAACTGGGTCAAAAACTCGGGAGCGAACGGTTCCCAAACTTGGGGTTCGGTTCCCAAAGGAGTCTTGACAAGCTTGAGTCTTGAGTTTGTCCTAAAATGGCCACCATACAGAGGATAAACCTTTATTTGTTTTGTCCAGCGGTGGTCAGGAGGTCAGTAAGGATAGTTTTTCATCCGTCCAACACCTTTATTTTCTGTTGTGTGCTTGAAATTACAGCCTCGTGGTCTCGTGTGGTTGAAGGCTTTGAGACATGAGAGCATGTTGAATCCAGTAGAGGAGAGAGATTGTCACTTTTCTTGACAATCTAATAATCGTCTGGCAGCTTGTTTTTGTTCCTTCGCTGCCTGGATGACGTACGATTACACAGCCGACACTCTGAACTGAAACATCTGCCTTTTTATTTTTTAATGGAGATTTTCTTGTCATTTCACGAGGGTGTCGTGAGAAAACGAGCGAGTGCAAACTGCACGGGGGAGGAAATCAAGATGACAAATAGAGATAATGAGACTTTGAGTTGGGTGGAAGCGTTTTTTATTCAAAAAGCAAGTGAGAGAGATTGTGTCGTCTTCCTCAGCCTTTTTAAAATACACATAAATATCAATGTCGTTCTGAATTAGCTGCAGTGTGCTGTAGTCCATTCTCCTTTTCCTTCATTGATATATATAACCTTTCCTCCCTTCTCTCCTCATCTGCCCTCTTCTCTTCCTTCTTTCCTCTCTTTGTCTTTCCACCTCTTTCTCCCTCCTTCCTTCTCTCTCTCTTTATTACTTCTTCCCCTCCTCGTCTCCTTTTTCCTTTTTATTCCTCCTATCCCCTCTCTTTCTCCTTCCTTTCCTACCTTCTCTTTCCCTCCTCTCCTCTCAATTTTCTTTTTTTCATTGTCCTTCCTCCCACTTTGTCTCTGCTCCATCCTCCCTCTCTTCTTTACCCTCCTCCTCCTCCTCTGTATCAGGATTGCAGTCCTGTGCACATGTGCAGTAACGCACTCGTTTCCCTCTCTGGAGAAAACAGAAGACCCACCTTTTAACAGCCAGAAGCAGACTCTGTATGTGTGACGGAGTCGACCCTCAGGACTTGTTATTGGGAGTCTGTTTCAGTCCAGCAGTTCCTGAATCTCAAGTTCATTGTGCTGAACTCTTGCAGCTCCGCAGTCATGAAAGAAACCTTGTGTGGTCACCCGAAGACGAACAGAGTTGCTTTTGTTCACCAAGGACAAAGAAAGTGAGGAATCATTTCCAGAGGGTGGAAGAAAAGCGTTACAGTTGCACTGTAACTCAGTTGTTTCATCACATGTTGTAAACTTTAGTATTTATTTTTACGGTAGGCTTTATTTTAGCATTAGGTAGCTGGTTAGCCATCTACATGATTACATGTTCATCAATTAAAGTGGATTAGTTCTAGTTTACTTTCATAGTTTTGGTCGTCAGTGAGACGTGGAGATCCAGCGTGTGGAAAAGGTCGTTAGGAGACAAACAAACGTGAAGAAAACAGTTTTAACGTCTACACAAAGCGGTTTACATAATCTGGATTAACCGTTAGCTGGTCTGAGACCCATCCGATCGACCGCAGGTATTTTATACATTTAAAAAAAAAGATTTAAATAAATTATTAACCTTTTTTATTCCAAAGCACACATTTTGTAGGCTTTCTGTTCTCAGAGAGATCAAATTAATTGGCATTAATGATAGCAGCTCAGTTGGCTAGTAAGCATGCAGTTAACAACCTGTGAACTTTTTTGCTGAAATTAAATAGTTAATATCATTCAAAAAGTATCTCATTAAAGTGTTATTGGTGTATATTTAGCGTGGTTAGCTTAATATTTTATCTTTAATGTTTTACATAAGTCCACCTACAGTCAAAAAAACTAATTGGTTTCATGTGTGCGGCTCCCAGTTGTTAAGACTGTTTGACAAAAGCACAAAGGCATTTCATCCCAGTGTGCAGCCTGACATTTGTGTCCTTTTTTATAGTGTAGGAAACAGATGAAGGACTGAACTCACTGTGTGTGTGTGTGTGTGTGTGTGTGTGTGTGTCGGGCTGGAGGTCACTTCCTCCTGCAGACTGAGGAGGAAAACTCGGCGGAAACTCCCAATGTTTTCACGCCAGCATGTTTTAACACCTGGGTGGTTGAACAAGTGCAACAAAGGAAGCACAAAATCTTTATCAAGTTGTCGTCAGGTTAAGTTCGAGTTTGCACCTGAGATCTTCTGAGAAATAACAAACCGGCCTAATTTCACTAATTAGTTTCATTGTGTGTTCTTACTTTGTAATCACAGTGGCATTTTAATCAGAACTGGGGCTGCATTATTTTCATTATGAATTAATCTTTACAAATGTCAAAACAAATTGTGAAAAATGCACAAAAAGAATTTTGCAGAGGACAAATTGATGCCTTCAAATATCATCTATTGTCCGACCAACGGTCCAAAACGCAAAGACAAAGAAAAGCAGAAAAATCAGTTGACAATGAATTCACTTTCTTTAGATTTTCCATGAATTAAATAATCTGAACACGCACAGGAACAATGGCGGCTTCATCTCGCAGTCAGTCCTCCAACAAACACTGAATTGACTCAGACCAGGCAAAAGAAAACAAACATTTTCAGGATTTCAACAAACTACATTCACGTTCATATAGTTTTTATTTCCCTCAGCATGTAGAAACTGTGTGACTGGAGGGAAGAAGTTGCTCTCGTCTCGCTGATAAACTCTTTGTCTTTCTGTCGTCTCCCAGCAGAACAAACTGCAGGAATTCAAGAGAGAAAAGGAAGTAAAGTCTTTTCAATTTTCTATCGTGTGTGTGTGTGTGGGGGGGGGGGGCTCGAGGAGGAATGCTCTCTTCTTTTCTGATGACCGGTGACAGATGCCCTGCTGGAGGCGGAGCTAACATCTGTGTGTGTGTGTGTGTGCCATCAGGCCTCCAAACGTTGGTACAAAATGGCTCCTGTGTGTGTGTGTGTGTGTCGACATGCCCTCAAGGAATTGTGGGATGCGTGGGAGCTGTGGTATAAAAGTAGAAGAGGGAATAAGTGAGTGATGGAGTCTTTCTTTCTCTCTTTATGTCACTTTACTGGAGGTAGTGCTCAAAGTCTTGCTCTTGCAGAACCACGAATCAAACGCTTCCTCACAAGGCCTGCATTCAAAACACGTAACACACATCACAAGTGTGTTCAGTCATCACGTTTCTCTTTCACCAAAATGAACAAACCTCAACCCAACATCCAAAACCTGCCTCACATCCTGAGGGACGTTTCAACGACTGGAAAGTGCCAAATTATACTTGAATGGATTAATTATTAATTAATTATGCAATAATTGGTTTATTTTGCTACTTGCATTTGTTGACAAGCTGAGGGATTTGGTTTTGGTGGGCTCGATCCACTTTGCTAACAGCCAAAACATCACACAAGTGCAACAGCACAAGACACAGCGAGCCAGCTAACATCACTCACTAGTCCAACAGCAAGAAGGCCGGCTCGCCGTCTGTCCTGCAGCCTTTTTATTCCAGCCAATAAAAGCCACTCCAGAGATTTACTCTCATCCGGCCTCTTCCTCAGTCACTCTCCTCTCGTTTTCTCTTCTTAGCTTCCTCCGTCAGCGTCCTCTTCGGTCTCTTGACCTCTGCACTGGGAACACCAAGCTAGCTTCTTCTTCTAGCTAGCTGAAGGTTAGAATAAGTCACGCACATGGAGGGTTGATAAAGTACGCCCTTTAATAAAACATGCCCCAAAACTAGCTTAGCATTGCGCTTCAACAGTCATTCATGGCCTCGGAAGCAGCAGTTGACAAATCGGCCTCATCTCAAGGTCCATTTCATAACTGTTCTGGAGCTTTTGCTCATTTCACATGATCTTCATTAGTGGATGGAGTTCCACTTTAAAGACTTAACGTCCACCTGGGCTTAAAAACTTTGATCCAAAGCTCTGGAACAGTTACTAGAACCTCTTTTTAAATGGACGTTGTGAGATTGTTTTCGTCATTAGCTTAGCATTAGCTACATGTGTGGTATAGAGCCCTTGCAGGGAACTACTTTCTCTGCTGAGTAGTTTAATTAAGTGTAATCCACAATGAGTCGGGTAATATCTTCGTCCTCCCCGGCCCACCTCTCGCTCTCTGTCTTGTCTTTCTCTCTGCGGAGGCTATTTGCAGCCCTCATCTTTTACTTCTGGATTATCACACATCATCCCGGTCTGCCCCCCCGAGAGTCTGATTTCAGGCGGCGAGATGGACGACCTTTTGGCAGCGGGGGAAAGACTTTGAATGGCCGAGCGCAGCGACGCGCCGCTCTTATTGATGTGGTGTAATTGTCTTCTTCTGAGCGGTGTAATTCATATTCAGGCTGAACGCCGGGGCGGTGATGAATAAAACTGCTGCAGTGAGACTCTGGGATGTTTGATGGAGAAGTTACATGAAATCTGCCTTTTTATTTAACCAAGAGCAGTTGATTAGCAGTCGGTGGTTCCCGGTTTACACTGAGCAGCTCCACTCATACAATCAAGCTGCCGACATGCCTTGCTCAAAGGGACGTTGATAGTTTTTGACCAGATTTGAAACAACAGCTTCAGCGGCTTCTTGTTATATATTTGGAGGCACTGTGTCATTGTCTTAAACGATTAATGTGAACTTGGCTTGCAGCTGGTGCTTTTGGATTTCCCTGATTTTATGTAATGTCATGCTGCTTTGTGTCACATTGAAGGGGTTTCATTTATCCATCAGGGACTTTAAAGACCCCGAGGATGGAGAGGATGTGAGTAATATGTCCACATTAACCGTGTTAATCCTTCTGCTAATTGTACTTGCAACAGAACACACTACTACAACACTGATGTTTTGGCGTGTTAATGCTGCAGGGATGTTCAGAGTCTGACACTGAGGGTAAACCCCTAATACTTCCATTTGCAGGAATACATTTTGGAATTACAATTCCCATAATTAGGGGGCTCTGGGGCATGTAAACAGGAAGTTTAAGAGCTGCTTTGAAGTCTGTTAGCTAGCCTTGGCCTGCAACAAGCCAATATGTGTTCACTTTATGGCAAATTGGCAGCATTCAGAGTGTTGATTGGCTATCAGCAGTTCCTGTTTGCAGTGTACCTTCTAGGAATTCTAAGCAGATTAATACAAATATATTTGCGATTGACATCCGGGGATGTTGAACTCCCACAGTGGCTTGGGGTGCCCATGTTTCCACCAGAACTAGAGACATAAAAGACGTCCATCTTGCTTTTGATTTGGACGGCTCTGCTAAAAACTGTAGAGCCACAAGAATGCTAGCATGTCATTAACGTGTCGGCACGCCTGAAGTTAGCTTGCTAACTGACCGGCTTTTGTTGGCCACTCAGAGTTCCCATGAATGTGATTGAATGATTTGAATGTGGATTAGCTAAATGACAAAGTACGAGATGAGATCACAAAGCCAGAAACAGTTGGTGTGTGTGTGTGTGTGTGTGTGTGTGTGTGTGTGAGTGAGAATACTGCTCGCTTTGTACTTCTTAGTGAGTGTGTGCGTGTATCTATGACTACCTCGTCAACACACTAAAACACAGTCGGCATTGTGTGTCACATGGCATATAGGACACACAAACTACAGCTAATACTATAGTATTAAGACACACACACCCACACACACACACATATACACACACACACACACACACACACACACACACAGACTGTGAACTTCATGACTGACAAACATGCAAACAAACGTTTCATGTTAGGACTGTGAATGACGGCTTTACGGCTAATTCTGCTAAAGAGACACCTAAATAGACACACACACACACACACACACACACACACACACACACACACACTTGTTGCTGTGGATGACATTCAGTTATGCATTCCAGTCATATGAACAGCAGCGCTGGCAGTCAGACCCTCAGCTGTGCCTGAAGGTCACTATGAACACACACACACACAGTTGGTTTCATTAATGTAACTCGGACAGTGTTCATGTTCCTGTATATTGATTCATATTTAATGTGTTTGTTCAGGGTTGTCTGGCAGAAACCATGTTAAACAGGCTATTGTGTGTGTGTGTGTGTGTGTGTGTGTGTTGTATGAAAAGCGGCCTTCAGGTGTCTCTAACCCAAATATTTGCACGGTGGCTCTCGGCTACAGCTCAAGCTGTTTTGCTCGACTCATGTTTTAAGCCAGTTTGTTGAGCTTTTAGGACTGCAGGTACTTTTCTAGGAACATTTACTAATAAATAAATAAAGGAATAAATAACTAGCCACCACCTGTGGGCTTAAAAAGTGTCTATCTGAAAAGTTTGTAGCGTGCTCCGTCATTGGAGTATAATTTAACAAAAGAAACACACCACTGCTGTAATTCACCTTCATCCCTTTATTCTTAACCGATTAGAGATCAATGAAATATGGTTCCTCAGGAGGTTGTGCTGGTGTCCATGTTGGGAAACTTTGTGTGTGTGTGTGTGTGTGTGTGTGTGTGTGTGTGTGTGTGTGTGTGTGTGTGTGTGTGTGTGTGTGTGTGTGTGTGTGTGTGTGTGTGTGTGTGTGTGTGTGTGTGTGTGTG
>JAVQJD010105537.1:0-22123 GCA_036023655.1 Nannoperca australis
GTGTGTGTGTGTGTGTGTGTGTGTGTGTGTGTGTGTGTGTGTGTGTGTGTGTGTGTGTGTGTGTGTGTGTGTGTGTGTGTGTGTGTGTGTGTGTGTGTGTGTGTGTGTGTGAAAAGACGATGAGGTGACAATGATTTAAGAAGAAAAAGATGCAGTTGAGGAAAGAACTGTACTGTAAACAAAGGGTTAAGTTTTAAGTGAATCAACTCCAGAACAAACTAATAAATGTGATTTCAATTTGAGAAGTTTAATGCATTTATTGTGACATCACAGCACATCACCCATTTTTGCACTATGGGCTGTTAACGATTGTTGGTGGTGTCAAGTGCTGTGTACAAACTCTGGTTATAATGGTTTTTGGCCACTAGGGGGAGGTACAATATTAGCTAAACACTACGTGGTTCATTTCAAGCAGATCTGACTCGAATACAGCCTAAGATGGTAAAACAGATGTTGGTTAGGAAATGAATTGCCCACAATGTGGACATTTGTCTTTGGCTTAACAACAAAGATTACGTTTAAAAACAACTTAATACAGATAATTGAGGACACATCATGACCTTTTCAAACTTTATTCTTGCACCTGGAAACAGAAGTTGACAAAACAATCTCATCACAAAGTCCATTTAGCCGCTGATCATTTTAAGCCAACATGGATGAGAAGTCCATAAAATGTTTAGAAAAAAACCCAAATTTAAAAACACCATTTCATGACTGATTAAACTCAATTTGAGAATGAGCAGAGAATGATTAAAGGCTTTCAGTTTTTCTTCATACTGCTTGACGTGTTTTTCTATCAGGTGAAAGATCAGAAAAATGTTCCAGTAAGTTTACTATATAGGCATTTAATGAAAATACGGAGGAAATACCTTTTGGGTTGATATAGCGAACATGTCCGCTAACAGTTGCTTATTTACACATACAGCAGATATGGAGCAACATTATCATTAATTTGAAGTCGTGTTTTTTGCTATCTGATGAATGTACTTGCTCTCTTTTTGTTCTGTTTTTGATCCCACTTAAACTTCTGAGAGAAACATCTGGCTCCTCAGCTGCTAAATTCTCCACTATGTTCACCAGCTAGTTGCTAACTGTGTCTGGGTGCTGTTTGGTGCTGAGCAGGTGGTGTATTGTGACTTTTTAAGGGTTTTTTTCTTTGAAAACAGCTGCCTGCTGTAAGAGCGGCGAGAGTGAACCAAAACAGTAAAGCTGTGGGACGGAAAAACAGAACAATGAACTGAAACATGGTAAAAAGTTCTATAGAGCTGATGGGAACAGCAGAGTTTGGTTAGAATTTTGTTTTCTTTACTATAAATAAACTTTCACATACAAGTAGTCACATGATCCATTGTTAATATAAAGATATTGGTTATAGCAGCTTTAAGTTCAGGTTTAACGTGGCAGAATAAACCTTCTTTTAAAGCATTTGCTCATAAGCTCAGTGAGGAGACGAATGAACCTGCATGACACAAAGACTTTAATGACTATACTTTATGTTTTATGACAGCAATTCTCTTACCCTGAAACCCAAGATAAAACCCACTTCCTGGATCAATTCTTATAAACCCGACTGTGTCTTCAAGCGATAATTCTGGTCAGTGATGTGGTTAATGAGTTCTTCAAAATTGACTCCTCAGCGTTCTATGTTTGAAGTCATCATTAGCAGTAAATTCCAATACCTAGTCACCTAGACCTTTCAGTCTTCATTGATTGTCAGTTCATCAATATAGTGGCTTACATTGTTTTCGGGTTCACAGCTTGTGCAGATGATCCCTGTGTCTGACATTTTCCAGTTTGCTTTTTCTACTTTGTTTTACTTGGACGTGGAGCTCCCAAACTCATCCAAGTGGACAATGCTGTCTTGTGATCCTGAAAACATCTGTGTGGATTGCATTGTTTTTATTCCCTTCAGCTCATTCAGTGATGGGAAACTCACTGAGATAACAGAATGGAGAAGAGTGAGGAGGAGGCTTCATGGGAACTGAGTTCAAGACCTGGACTGCAAATACACGAGGTTCATTGCTGCATCGCCCAAGTACAAGAAACAACTGTTGTATACCTGACACCACCCCCCCACCTCAAGAAAGTTCTCCAGCATCCTGTTAGAGTTTCAGTGATTACAGTATATCGTTAAAATGACTCCGGTTTGTCTTTTCTCTCTTTAATTAATTGTGGGTGCCAAATGTTTTTATTAAAAACAGTGGGGGAAATATTCCTGGTTTTCTTTATTTAAATTCCCGCTGCTTCGGGGATTGACACAGTGAAACCAGGGTCAGCTTTTCCTGCGATTGTCCAGAGCAATTCCCATGAGACATGGATGATAAATGAAAGGATGGAGCCCCCTGGGGTAAAAAAAAGATTTGATATGTTTCATATCTAAATGAAAAGCGGTCACTCACACTGTAATTAGTTGTTTAGTTTGGACTCAAACAAAAAGAGAAAAATTGGTTCAAAACATGCTGGTTTAGCTGCAGATGTTAACACTGCTGACCGTCTGCCAGTACACAAACACCTTCAGCACACAGTATCAAGGGTCTGCGCTCTGAATCCACTCAAGAAACAAAGCTTGTGCTGCAATGTAAGTTGGTTAACCAATGAGACACAGATGGTAATAATTACAGAGGAGTTATTTGTTCTGTATTGTAAACAATCTCTTGAATTCAACTTCCAACAAGAGGACACATTATTATGTGAGCTGTGTGTCTGAACAATGGAGTGCAAGACACATTTTAGTGAAGCATTTATCTGTTGACATCTGACACATGCTGTAAACATTCAGAAATAGCACCAACATCATGCATAAACAACTCAGTCCCTAAGCAGAGCAGCAACTCTTTTGGGGGGTTTTATCACTTCATTCAGAAAGGTCACCAGTTCACGGCTGAAGCCATATTTACATTTTGTAACGGAACAAAGAAGATTCAGGGCATGCGTTTAGAATCTAAACCCATGCCCTGAATCTTCGAGATGAAAGCGGGAACTGTACAAGCCAAGAAGAAAATGCTTGAAGTCTTATCAAAAGATGGTTTACTGGTCTTCTTCATCTATGAACTACAGCTTCCTGATTATCATGATGTTAATCAAAGTGTGACAGAATAAGTCGCTCCAGCTGCTTCCTCAAATTCATCTCATCACATACCTGGCAGGCAGCATTACTAAATATCACAAAGCTAGATATCTGACTGGTATCAGCTTAAAAATGAAGCAAAACCTGTGAGAGTTTTAGGAGATCTTCCTGACAGGACTGCACACACACATTACTACTGTGTTACCAGCTCCTTTTTCTTCACTTACTTTGTGCAGCCCAGGTGTTTTCCTTCTTCTTTCTTCCTTCTAGTTGTCATGTGTCTGTGTTTCCTGTTTTATTTTGAAATCCTTCCTTTCTGGTCTGTTTTCCACACCTGCTCTCATTTGCTCACCTGCCCCTGATTCCCTCGTTTGCCTCTTCCCTATTTATACCGGTCGCCTTTCTTCGTTCTCTTGTCGGTTCATCCTGTTGTGTCATGGTTTGTTCCTGTTTTATGTTCCCAGTGCTTCCATAGCTGAACATGGATTTACCTGTTTGTCTGTCTTCCTTCCTTCCTTCCTGCCTGGCTGCTGACCTAGCCTGTGGCTAGCTTAAGCATTTTGTCAAAGATTGGTTCCAGGTTTTTTCTTGGTCCCCAAAAAATTAAATGTTTGTAGTTTTAATAGTTCTTAGCAAAAGCCAATAGTCAAACCGGTGTTCTGCTCTCTCAACAAAGTCGACCACCTGCTACTCATGAGTGCTTAATACACCTGGGCTTCTGAGTTAATTGGGAAACCCTGCCTACTGCCATTCAGAAAGGAATTGATAATGTGAACCTAATGATATTAGCCTACTACTTAGCTGAAGTTTTCATTTCTGTAAGCGTTGGTGATGTGATGTCAATTCTGGATTCTGTCACTAAACAGTCTTAAGCACAGTATGATGGTCGTAATATAAAAACAGTTTCAATAGGATGCAGAATACTCCTCCAGGTCAAACTCGACTGAAGGCTTTAAAAGTTGTCAACTGCTGACACGAAAGATGTGGGAAATCTTTTTGTAGCTCCATCCACTGATCAACCATGCTCTTTTCATTTCACATCCATTTTTGGTGCGAGAGTGGGCGAAAATCCCACCATTAAACTGTTTTCTGTTCGCACGCAACCCGTGACCCACGTTGAGGGGATTAAGTGTCTGCACTGATGGATCCAAATATTTGAATAAGTTAATCTGTATCAGAATACATTCTGGCCCTTTTGGGCCTCCTCCATCTTGATACTTCCACATTTTCTCCTCGACATTTGTTTTGAATCTTCACAGAGGCTAATTCAGGGGGGAACTGAGGGCAAAAACAGGAAGAAGTTATATCTCTGTGTGGAGATAAGATCATTGGACCCCTGAAGTGGCACATGAATGTCTCAACTGGACCTATTGTTAGCTTACAAAGTAACACACAAACAACTCGGGATGCCTAGAATTCCCACAAAGTTGAGCAAAAGGCAGGAAACACAAGAATTTCAGACAGTTTAGCAAACAGGTTTAAAGTAAACAGACAAACTTAAAATAGCAGAACAATACTTTACCAGTCAGACAATCACAAATCAAACAAAGAAAGAAAACTATACCTAACCTATACGCTCCCAGCAGTTTTCTCTTTCCCTGCAAAATACAGAAGACATAAATCTGCACTTGTTTAGCAAAATGTGTCCCACTTGTTGAAAATCCATCAGTCTGACATGTCAGTTGAAGCCTCATCCGCAAAGCTATAAGGGGCTTGTTGACAGATGGATGTGATGGATAACGGTGGAAGAAAAATGTCTGTTTCAGAGCTGTTTAGAGCCCCATGAGACTCGTCTGAGCCCAGAGTCACGTTAGCACACACCCTGGAATCTGACACGGGCCACCTTTCATCGTTCACGCCAGACTCTCTTCTCTCCACATATCAGGGGCTTTGCCTGAAAAGCCCACAATTGATTTGATTTATGAGACTCATAGTCATAGACTCATAATCTAAATTGATCAGGGTTTTTACTCATGTTAGCTGCATGGCCCTAGGGATGGCAGTGTCGGCCTGTCAGTCGGTCCACATTGGTCTAGGCTGAAATATTTAAACTATTGGATGCTTTGGTACAAAACTGGTTCAGCCTTACAGAGCTGCTAGCATTGCTGTAGACTCTAAGTGTCCTTATTAGGCTTATTCTCCTGTCTATTAAGTAAAAGTAAACATAAAGCTTGTTTAAGCTTTATATTTATCTGGGCAAAATCCTTGACATGTATGTGATTATATGTGATAAATCTTGAGATAAATTAATAATATATAAAGTAAAAATTTACTATGATGTCTCTACTAACAATTAGATCTGTCCAAAGGCAACAAAATCCACATACCAGCACCTCGAAACCCTTTAAATCTCATTTGTTTACTCATTCAATAACCAAAGTGTAAAAACAACACAGGCGTTACCCAACCATTTCTTGACCAGGAAGACCCCCAGCGATGAAATAGTCCTTTACATCTCCAGCTATTTCAGATAAACCGTAATTCGGGAAGAGACAGGAAAGTTATTTTTAGTCTTTGCCCTGTGCAATGCCCTTATCTGTCACCTCTTCATTTTACAGACTCATAGTGAGACACTGAGCAGAAAAGACTTAACAGTCTGGCACCGTTCCTCCTCATGACGCCTCCAGGATATCATTCATCATCGCGGGCTATGTGAGTGGGTTGGCCAGCACACATCAAGATGTAACCCACAGCTTCTGTGTCTAACCCTGACCAGCTGGAGACTGATAGCTCCCTGGGTGAAAAACCTGCTTACTGTCACTTGTGATGCCCCTCCCACACTCGCAGTATCCCTGTTTAGATGTACACAACACAAGTCTAGCAAAGAAAGAATTCCTCAATCATAACTAGATTGTAAGCTGTTACTTCTTATCTACAAATTTATATCATACACAGTCTCTTCTCTGTCTGTCTGTATTTGGCAATGGGGGTTATTGTTTATTCTGGCTGCATGCTGCATCAGTGACTGTTGCTGAAAACATCACTTTTGTTCACAGAGAAACATGCTACTGTGAAGTGTTTGTCTTTTGCGTCCCTTGGGAGTAGATATGTTTATAATGGATATTTTGGAGTCTTAAACAGACTTGACCGAGAAAACAGCCCTAAATTTATGCACACAGCTTCCTCACTTTGTCCACATTCTCATGTAAACAGAGCAGAGTGCAGTTTGCTCTGCAGTTGCGGGGCGAGTCGCTGGGTGCAGGTGCCTTGATTTTGTTGCAGGCTCCCATGAGATGAATTGCGGAAATTAATCTCTTTGGAAAAACCTGAACTGTGTATGAAAAACTGTCAAAACATTTGATCTGAGCTTGTGATTAATTCAAATTCTGAGGATTAACAGAGTAAACAAGCGTATGGCTTTTTGGTTGGAAGGAAATAAGGGACCATAAAATGTCATGAAAATCAGACATGAAATACGTTCTTACAAATCTTTAAATAGCTTGGATTCATCCATGATGTACCTGTGACTGGCATCTCTTAAATTATCCTCAATGTCAGTGGTTGCGCTGACATCTGAAATGATTTGAGATTTTTTTTCACTACTCACAGTAGCAGGGCTGGCTGCTGGCATAGGCAATATACTGAAGTACAGGGAGCTCCAGGGGGGAAAAGGGGCATTTGATGGCATTTGAAACGCAAATTGTGAAGGCAGTGTTGTTAATAGATTATGTTTACTTAGATTTCCGTCAGCTTGCCCACACTGAAACCTCTACAAATTTCTACAAATTGATACCAATAATGTCCCTCACAACTGTTTGTAGTATGGAACAGTTATTTTTAGTTATATCGGTAGCCACCAGCAGCAGGAATATGTATGTTGCATCTTCAGCTTCCAGTTACACAGGGCTAACTTTACACACAACAGGGGTACTTTACAGTTAGAATCTTTTAGATGTAAAGCCATGATATCAAACCCTGTTTTTGACACTAATTATGATCCGCCTTCTTTCAGCCAGCTCTCTTTATACTAGTTTTGCTTCTTACAAAATGATTTAAGGATTATAGCTTTATTTTTTTTTATTATTGACCTGAACTGCAGTGTTTGTCTGCCCTCTGTTGTTGAAAGATCCACGTCTGTTTCACCTCTGGAGATCGTAACCGCACCCAACAACAGTGATGTCACGGTGTACTAACACACGCTACCACCTTTACATCATTGTAGTGAAGTGAGTGAAAAAAAAAAGTATAGTCAACAAATAATGGAGACATGTTTTTAGATGTAGCCATAATTCATAGTTCACTCAAATCACTCTAAAACACATCATGACACACTGACAGGAGTTTTATTCTCTCCTGGAATGTAAATTCAACATCACTGTGTCAGATCTTGCCATTAAAGAGAATTAATGTTCCCCTTTGGTTAAACTCGGTGGGTCTCCGCCAGGTTGCTGAGGTAATAGCCACCGTCTGGAGAGGTGAATGCTGATTGACCGCAGCCTATAAAGATCCAAAGTCTGTGATCTCTGGATCAGGATGACGAGGAACATTAGCATCTCATCGCCTGCTTTTTAATGGCTCTGTTAATGTCACTTGTTCCACAAAGAGCATCAAGGGATGCGCGGCTTTCTCGTAACTCTGAGTCACCGTATGGCCCTTGATCCCATGTAGATGGGGTTGAGATTGTCAGCTGGCAATGTCCCATTATTGTCAGCTTTATTACAAGCACCAGACGTCTTTCTGGTTTCAGGATTGAAAATGTTAAATTGTTAAGTCCTCGACGGCCTCTTTGCCCAGCTGGGTTTCACTTGCAGTGCTTATGTTGTCATTAAGTTTTATTGTTTTGTCTGTAACAGTCTGTTTCCTGAGCTGATTAACATGTGATATTTAATAGAAGATATATTATAACAAAAGGGCAGAATATTAAACTCAATTATGATCTTTCATAATTGGTTCCAGGGTTCCTGGATTTTAGCACTCTATGTTCTGACATTTAAAAAATGGAAGATTCTTATTGGACTTGTGGACACTGTAATTAAAGTTCAGAATTTCTGCTGTTTCAATAATGATGAAACGTGGAGAGGTACTGGAACTTGTTACCAACAGGCCAAAGTGTGCCTTCATAATTGTTGTGAAACACACAAACTGACTAATATTACCCATCATGTACATTTCCATATATGACAAGGTAAATCTGTTATTACTTGACATTGTCCAGAAGAAGAGGTGCAGTGATGGACCACACACTAATCTCAGTGAGATAAGTTCCATCTTCACCTCCTAAAAATAAAGAAATTCTCTGGAAGGTTCCTAGATCTCTCATCTGTTACTCTTCATACCTCACTGGTAGTCTGGTGGACGTGGGCCGCTATTTCCTACAAAACATTCAGCAGACCAAATACTTGTGAGCAATTTTACACTGACAAACTGGAGCCCATCCAGTTTCTACAGTGTGTGGGCGAAATGAGTGGTATAAAAGCTATTTCCGTGTTATTTACAGACCTGTTTCTAACAACATGCTTTCAGCCCTGCAAGACAGTATTGATCTGTTTAGATGCTCTCTCAAGTCTGGGGATGCATTAAGAAGAGAAGCGTTCCCAGAGCCACTCCACGGATGAAAAGAAATACAACAAAATGTTAATTTGGCACCAGAAGGCTGTAAGGAAGGAACAAGATCGTCGGCTCATCAATTTCTGATGAATAGAGTGCATGATGATATAAGTGATACTCTGCTGAGACATTTCTTTTGATACAGTTATGAATTTTGTGGTTCCTGTCATGTTTGGGAGGGCCTCTAATTAGAAAGACAAATGCATTATTAATATCTAAATGGTTATTGCATAACGTTATTGCATGGTTACTTACAAGCAGCTACTGATGACTTCAAAAAGTCAGCTTAGTCAAGCCTTCGTTAAAAGATCATTCAAGTTTGCAACATGGGTCTTATTTTTCTAATCACCTGTATGGCTTATGATAGCGCTGTAGTGCTTTCCCATATCTGCTGAGGTATGGGTAAAAAGTGGTCGGACGCTCAGAGGGGTTGTAAACAAGCCCCAGATTATCTAAATAATACTTGAAGGTAAAACCGATGTAAATAATAATCCCTCATTGCACATGAAATCTCAGTGCAGCAGGTTAAAGTTGAACCAGGAATTTGGTCTGTAAACATCAAAGTTTATAGGACAGTTTGGGTAATTGACCATTTGCCAAACCCCTCCCCAAGGCAGGCCTGCCAAGCTTTGGAGTTCTCAACTTGCCGAAGAGGTGTGCATGGGGCTGTAGTAAGAGTTTGTTTTTTATATCCTCACACAAGAGCAAAAGTGAAAGGAATGGATTAAACTGTGTTCATCTGCTCAGTGTAATTTAATGTGTCTATTGATATGAACTATCGCGGTAAGAAAGTTCAAAAAGCAAACAAACGAAAATGTGGAGATATCAATGTCTAAAGTTGTTTTTTTTTATCTGCAAATGTTAGGGCTAAGTAGGCTATAAACTGTAGGTGGGCGATTCCAACATATTGACGGATGGAAAAACACATTGGACATTTGACTTAGAGAAAAACATTGCTGAACACAAAAAAACATTGAAAGGTCTCCTAAATGTGTCATATTGATAGAGATCTGGGAACATACATACGCTCCCCTACAACCTATAATGTTAGTAGTAATGTAACCAAAGCCAGTGCCGTTAAATACTACATTTCTTTGTGGGGTTACAGGTTACGTAAAAAAACACCTTGTTCCCAATTAGCATATTCGCTGTTTAGTATTTGTCCACTGTGTGGGAGCCAATCCGCAGGAAAGGATTACAAAAAAATTTGCACATTTTATTATTAAAATTATTTTCAATGGTTAATCTGCCACAATTATCACTGTCAACTGCATGTGCTGTGCAAGAATGGAAAGCTTGACTGAAGTAGCAACAGTAACTAAGATACTAACAAATACAAGTATTTATTTCCAGTCATTGTTCTTTATATGGTTTACTCTGTGTATTTTCTTCTTTTCTGTCTAGTTATTATAATGTTACTTCCAAATGTAATTCAACACAATCCAATGTCCAGTGAATGTGCTGCCTAAAATGTGTTTGTCCTCTTCTGTTTGAAAGCAACAGCACTCAGTGTATGGAAACAAAGGAAATAATCTAATAAATTCCCAGCTGCGTGCCTCTCTTCACACTCACAGACTCCATTTCTTTTATTGCATATTTATTTTCACATGTAAAGGTTTTTAACTGGATTTTTGTCATGTCATTAATGGTCGATTACAGGAAAAAGAGTTTGTTTTAAATGGGCCCAAACATGTGCTCCATGGGCAAAATGATTGAAAGGTTTCCGTGCCAAATGAAAGCACAGGTGTTGGGAAATAATATGGAGCTGGTATGTTATCCAGTTTGGTTAAACATAGTTGATAGTTTATAATAAATATATTTTAACAGTATTAATGGACTTTAGTTTTCTGTTGTTGTCTGAGGTTTCTGGTCTGTGTTGTATTGTTTAATGCTATAATCTCCAGACCTTTTTAGCCCATGTCTGTCCATCTCTGTGGCCTTTTGTTCTCTAATCACAACACAGTCTAACCACAGAAAGACTGTTGGAGCAACCAGCAACACAACATGTTTTTCACTCATTGTCCTGCATGTATCTGATCAATAAAAGCCTTGATGTGAGTAGTCTGGAGCGTGCTGGACTGCTGAGTCATCATGTTGCAATCATTTGCGCTTGTGATCTTTTTCTTTCAACGCCAAATTCCACACCGAAAGTTCATCATCACGATTTTATCAGGGAGTTAACGTCAGGTCAGTCTGATTTAATGCTGTTTGATATAACTTTATTTAGATGTGATTCCAGCTTCCAGATGCTTGTGTGTTTTGTTAGTGAAAGTAGTGAGACATGCTCTCAGAGTCTCTTAACTCCCTTCCTGCACTGCGGCTCCCTCCAGCACCCTTCATAGATTAGTGAGGCCTCTTTACAAAATAATTTGTTACGCACTTCTAACACCTCCACTAACCTTTAGATAGGAAGAGAGGATATGACCAAGGCTTCCTTAAACTAAAGGATGTTTAATTGACACATTTTATGGTAACAAGATGTCTTGAGATGCGAAGAAAATGAAACATCCTTTGTCAGATTTAAAAAGTAATCTGGTAGACAAACTTAAAATGAGCTTTTTATAAATGTTTTATGTAATGACTCAATATTTTTGCTGCTATCCCTGCTTGACCTGCAGTCTCTCCTCTCAGAGCGGAAGGGCTGCACAGAGGCGAGATTGTGAGGATTGCTGGGAATAACAAATTATGTAAACTAATGGCTCCGTAATGGATCCTTTCTACGTTGCAATGAGAGACATAGCGGATGCCATGGATGTGACTTTGAACAGGACTGTTCAATTTCAAAGACAGAGGGGGGGAGGTAAAAATAACACCAGGAGAAGTGGCGTTGCTGCAAATGTCTGATGAGTATATCCTGAGGTTGTAAAATGCCACAAACATCTATCACACCCATTCTCTGTTCTTAAACATCAAGGGAACTTACTGAAAGTCAAATCAAGCAACTCATTAAACTTTTCACCATTGTAATCTAAGTTTAAATATAATAAGGGGGAAAAAGCTTCACATAAAGATCTACTGTCGCGATTATTGTGCAGTTAATTGTCACGAGGCTGAGAGATACGCGTGAGAACTCTCCAGGCTGTTTATTCTGACTGATGATATCTTAAAGTAAATATTGTTAATTTAGTGACAATATAACAGCTGGACTTTGACCCATCATATCTGAGAGGAAGGCAATCAATTATACAGAGAGGATTGATTAGGAATATTCACGTACTTGTCAACAAGCAAACCCACTTCCAATACAAATTAAATATCAACAAAGACAGTGTGTTGCCGTGCGTAATGATGTCTCCACAGCAAAACCCTGCAGACTCAAGATTGTAATCCATATCTGATAACCTGCCTCGAGCTGTGCTGATGAACAGGAATCTGAACTTGTGGTCTGGGATTTAATTATTTATTTACAATGAATAAAACATGGGTCTTTAGTGGCCACATTTGGCGGCTATAGGAACGTACAACATTAGCAAGCACTGGTTAGGATACTGTATGTACCCACTGTACTGTATGTACCTACCGGAAACGTCTGCACCCAAATGATGTGTGGTGTGGGTGATAGTGCCACAAGGAGCTAGCAGTTGAAGCTAAAGTTATCACACCTCTCATTCACAATTTCCCATCATCATAATTCAATTACTCTACATTCAAAGGTCTGTCCATTTCCAGGGGTGTTGAAAAAATGAAAGTAATCCATGGGGCTGACAGGGGCCACAAACATGCAAGGACCTATTAGTGTAATATTGTGGCAAGCCGATGTTTGCTATGTTGCATCAACCTGATGTGGCCAGCTGCCTTCAAATGTTACAACCATGGTGCTGGAGTTCATTCTGTTTTGGTGCAGAGACTGAGGTGTCATTTGGCCTCTTATTGTCTTGCCTGGGGTGTTAAGCAAATATAAACATATGGTATGCTAATGCATTTGGCTTTTGTAGTTAAACAAATAGATTCACATGCTCAGTTTGTAGACCCACATTCGGATGGTTTGCGGCCCCTCATTTCTTATCATTATCCTATTATTCCTGATCCAGATCTCACCCAAACTATTACAGCATGATGACAGGATACCCTCCAAAAAAGGCAGAACAGGAAATATGTGACGCCAAGATCCAGTTATCGGCTTGTGTCCTCGTTCCTGCAGACTACAGGAGTCTGGTTTGGTGAGATGCAGAGCCCTTTGTCCTTCACTTCATGGCAGTTTTTATGTACTGGAGAAGAAGAGGGGGCCAGTCTTCAGTGAGGCGCCACAACTGTGTGGATTAACACGAGGGCCGCAGCCTGACCACAAAAGGAAAGATACAGCAGGGACTCACACAGTCACACAGTAAATTCAAGAGAGTGGGAGAGAAGATTATCATGGCAGAATGAAGTCAGACCTCTGTAATGAACGCCGCAGCTGCATGTGATCTCTACAGCTAGTCATGTGTGGGCTTCAGTAACCGCAGCCTTAACGTGTCAATGTCTTCCACACAACATGTGTTCCTCAGGACACATGTTGCACTGTGCTCAGGTGCATAACCACATGATCAACATGATCACATCTATTCTTCCGCCAAATGCTATCACAGAGTTTGACTCATCATTTGGAGAGAGATTGCAGAGAAATTAGATATTCAGCCACTGATTACCACAGAAAAAAAATCAACATCGCGGCATTAAGGTACAGACCATACAGATAAGCTGCAATAATCAGTTTTTTCTATATGACCAATGAGTGATAGGACTGTGTGTAATGTTTTAGCTAAGCCTCACCTGCTTTAGTTATTGCTACAGCGGTCAAGCTTTCTGTTTTCTTTCATGGCAAAGGTAGAATTTACAGTTATGATGGTGGCAGATTTACCCCTCAAGATTCTTGATTTCAGACAGAGGTAGACATTTATAGTTTTTAAATGAGAGCCCTACAAAAGAGTTTTGTTAAGTTCTTTTGTTAAATAAGCACTTGATGGCTACATACATGATATTGTGCTGAAAGACTGAGGCTAAAGCTACATGTCCCAAAGTTCTCACCTGTTTATCCATGTAGAAGAAACAGCATTGTTATTTTATTGCAGCGTACAGCAAAGTAAGTCCTGGTATGTTAAAGCATAAATGTACGATCAGACTGTTACTAGTTAAGTTTCTTCTAAACAGTAAGTTTTAACTTTAAACGTTATAAAAGAAAATACTTTTCAGGTGAAGACTAACGTTAATGTGTTTGTCAAATGTAACTATCTCAGGTAGTTAACACTGATTGATTGATTGATTGATTGATTGATTGGTTTACTGGAATGTCAATCCAATTAACAGCATGACAGAGCTGCTAATGTTAGCCTAAACTCTAGGGAAATACTACATAGTGGATGTGCTGGTCATAAGAGAGGCTTTTATTTAACTTAACCTGTAGCCCCCTAAACTAATATAGTTTAATTAATGTTGTTTTCTTGTTTATGTTGGGTTACAACTGTAGGTAGTTAGTTAGCTGGCATTTCCAGCTTATGTTAGAGCAGATACTGCATCTGCATGATCAGTTCCTTACACTGTTTTAAATTGTCACATTGTATTTGATTCTAATTTTCCCCACAAAAAATACTTTCTCTTGACACACATCTAACCCCACTGTGATCCTTGGCGAGGCTGTGGAGCATGTATCCCTCATCGAGCTCCACAGAGGCCAAAGAAAAGAGGTGTTGAGTGACAACTCAGACCCTCCCTTGTTTATCTCTGTACACATCTGGGAGCGAGGCCCCCACTAGAAGTCCTGTTATTAACTAAGTTATTGTTCTGCAAAAAAGAAAAAGAAAACCATGAAGTGAGCTGGCAACATGGACAGTACTTCAGAGTGTATCTGAAGTGGTTATTGTCCTCACATAATGAAACATACATTTTACTTTGTTATCTACTTCCACATACTTCATAAAATGAGCTATCACGTAAAGAACACATGCTTAGTAACATAAACTTAATGTAGGATTGTAGGATACACAAGCTCTTTTTCATGGTTTTCATTTGAAAACTGACAGTATGCATACAAGCTGATCAGAATCAGTGTTTCTGTTTTGTTTCTCATGTCTGTGTGTAATGCCCATGAGAGGGAGCACTGTCTTTTCACCTGACAGCCCTGAAAGAGCATTTATTTATTTTGTAATGACAAACTGTAACTGATACACAGCTCAGAGTATTGAAATTGGAATAGCAGGCAACAACTAGAGCAGCGAGACGCTCCCTCCAGTCATGATGGAACAAGACACCTGGTAAAAAACGGGACTTGTAGACTGAAGGCAAAACAAATTCATGCTTCAGGCTCCTGGCTGGGCTTAATCCTACACGAAAAAGCTCAGCATCTGACTTTGTTTAGATTCCAATGTGTAAAGACCACGAGTGATGGAAATCTCCCTTCCACAACCCCTGTGTGTGAGGGATTCCTCCGAAGTGTCTTTTTCAAGTCAAGTCGTGTTTATGCTTCCAGTATAGGACCTTGATTTAGTGGTTTGTTTGAATGTGTTATTTCTTCTCTAGGTTACAGTCTTTCAGACTTCGTTCTGTATGGTCACCAGACAAGAGCCCTCTGTTTTGCAAAACACCCTGGTGTTAAAAATCATTACATGAAAATTGTTTTCTCATATTTGACTCTGAGCTCTTTTTTCTTCCCATCTTCTGGGTAGCATTATTGAAGAAATCTTTTCTGCAAAACCATTTGCCTGATCAATAAATTATCATTATGGTGGCTTCCTCTGGTGTGTGATGATGTGGCAGGTTGAATCCGTGAGTATTACATTATCTAAAAAGCATTGGGGAAATGATCTCTTTCACACCACAATAGTCTTCTTCTCAGCTGGTACAGGAGTGGATGTGCTCATTTGCTAGTAAATGCCAAAATACCTGGAGGCTACAACCAGTTCCCCTGTGGGACTGGAAGCAGCTAGTACCATTACAACTGTGTGTCGTATTGGGATGGTTCACATTTTCTGCTGAAAATGAATCATTTAACCTGTGTTTTTACTGGAGGCGACAATTTTACCAACATTTGGAAGGCTGAATTAAATTGCATTATCTCAAAAGATTCACATGTGGATATATAAATCACATTTAGGCATGGCTCTATGGATGGAATATCTCAATTGTAATTTTTTGCATTCATGAATTCATGGTCACCAGAGAATGACTCCTAATGACTAGGGTGATCCCCTGACTGCCACCAGCAGGTTCAGAGGTAAGAGCATCAGTAGTGAGTGGAATGTTTGGTTGAGTGAGGAATGTATGGTGGAGGCCCACACAGGTGCCGTCCAATCTCCCCAATGACCCTCTCTGACTGCAGGAAGAGACTGTTTCTTTTATCCACTCCAAAAATGAAATGAGCAATTTATAAGGCTGAATCCAGGTCAAAAGTTGCCATCAGTGAGGCACGCGTACGTATTCTGATACACACTATCAAGTGTTGCTGTGCTAATAAGCTTAAAGGACCCGAATTTTACAGGGCATCTGTGTGACGTGTAGAGACAGAAGAAGCTTTCAGCACTTAAGTGCAAAACTGTAACTGAGCCAAATAGGGGATAGGGGATTGTATCAGTTGATGTAATGCAATTATCCTTCCTGGCTATTTGCCAATACACGGATGGTAATGCATCGTCTCTCTGGGGGTCCAAGTATTTGTCCTCAGGCTCACATATACTATGCTGCTCCGTTATGTCAATCACTTCTGCACTTCTAGGTTCAAAAACAGCTGACAATCTTGTTTGCAGCAGCATCCTGAACGGGAACAACAAGCACTCAGTGAGTGGGTATAGGGGTTCTGGGCATCTCTTATTGCTGCCTTACATCAACAGATGCTAACACATCAACAGCAGAGCCTGTCTCCTTCTCTCAGCTTATTTACTTGGTTTGTAAGATGTTTTTCTGTGTGTGCATGGCCATTATCCTTCTCCATGTTGTTAGTGTAGATAAGTAAGTGTAGCTCCTGGACTTCTGTAAATAAAACTATGCAAATAGGACATCCGGGAAGTGTTGCACATTTTTGAATGTACTATGGTGCTCAAGTAAAAGAGCATTCCCCTGAGGAGGGCCCATTATATTTGGAGGTCAAGAGGAAATGCAGCAGGTGATTGGTTGAATGCTACAGCACTGAGAATGATTGCAAATCAAACTGTTTGACATTTCAAGGAAAGTGAGTGGAACAAGGAGAGATATTATCTTTCAATGGTGTTATTGTTTTATTTTGTGCCAGATATGGACAAAGAATAACCTTAAATCTCAGGACTGCAGCTATTTTCCTGTGAGTTTCCACACAAACTGGATTTCAAAATGTATGCCATGGGCCCTTTTCCCAGAAGACATTTTAACATGACACAGTAGGAAAATTAAAGATGTAAATAAGAGAAATAACGATGACTGAATTAGATGCTTGGGAATTGTGCATGCCGTCTCACTATTACGGATTTCACCTGAATCTACCAGAGCCATTGTTAATGTTTTTAGTAACACCTACTTTCCTACTATGACAAGTCAAAATGTCTGCTGTGAAAAAGGCCTATTTCATAATTTCAGTGCAGTGGTTCAAGATTTGAGGTCAAGTCAGGCAGTAGACTGAGGGTTTATTTGTGGGTAAGTTGAATCTTTCAATAAAACATTTTAATATGTGTGTTATTGTTAGCTAGTTTTGCAGGGTAAAGCACATTTTAAAGTTTTTAAACTTAAAGTCTGCTGGAAACATGGAGACAGCATTTTCAGCAAACTCACGGAGCTAACGTTCTGCTCAATTAACTTGCTAGCTACAGTTGATAAACTCTGCCTAAGACGGTTGTCATTTCAGCTGACAAAATCTAAGCTGGAATTAAGCTAATACCAAGGCTCCCGTATTAGCATCATTCCAGCTATCGGATTTTAAACCTAAACAGGTTGCAGCCTTTTAATCGCTCACATCTCATTTTCACCTCGGCATGCTGCATCTGGATCGATTTAATTTGATTTCTTGAAATAACTGAAGCAAAGTGAAATGGAAATGTTAATTTTGAGCTGCAACAGGAAGTGATAGAACAGATAGAGGGAGCTGTGTTGGGCCGATGTGCTGCAGAGGGAAGAATCTGCAGCATCTGGTCTCAATCGAGGAGGCCACAGGCAGGAGAGACCATTTCACCCTGGCTGGCACTTTGTGAATGAGGCCTTTATGAGAGTTTGGACACGACTCTGTGAACCAAAAACAACCAGTTCAAGCCACTTTTTGACCATGAACACATCGTGCTGCCACACATACACAACATTTGAGTAAGTGAGTGAGTGTGGCTCACAAAACAGCATTCCAGTATATATTTAGTAAAGAACCTGCCATTCTTGCTGCAGAAGGAACACCCCTGTAAAACCTGTTTACATGGTTGCAATAACTAACCGAAAACAGCACAGGATACTACTGTTTTGTTTTAAAATTTTGCATGGAAATCTGTTACTTTTGAGCAGACTGCCACTGAAACCCCTCCCAAATGTATGATTATATTCCAGTACCCGTCTTCCTGTTTCTTGTCACACCCCTTTCTGTTTCAGTAGACTACTGACCAAATGTTTACTTTTTCTGGAGACTTCACATTCTGACCGCTAAACATGCTGAAATATGTCACTGATAAAGTGCATTTATGCTTGTAAAAAAAAAAACTGGATGAAATGTTAGGAATGATAAAAATAATTGAGAAAAGTATAAGTCAAATCTTTGACTTTTTAAATCATAATTGTAAATAAACTATGTTTAAGTAGCACCATCAAATTTAAAATGTTGCATTTTTAGGTCACATGTACAAGAAAGTATGCCAAACTTTTGACATTGAGATCACGCTGGAGGAGAAATTAAGTCTAAATTGACATAAACATTAGATATTTTTCTAAAAAGGTCATAATTATGAGATATTAAGTCGATATTTTGTCTAAAAAAGGCTTTAAAAAAGGCGAATTATGTAATTATTCCTAATTATGACTTTTTGGTTCTTAATTTTGAACTCTATTTACTTTCTAACTCATTCATTCGTATTATTTCATTCTTGTGAAAAAAAGAAGTCATGTTTTGACTTATTTTTGTCACTCCATACATTTTATAGATTTTTTTTATTTCTAGGCAGAAATGGCCTCCAATACAGATCATGTTATAAATGACGAAAGGATTCTCTTTTTGTTGTCTTTGTTTGACGAATTTGACCAGTAGTTTTACTCTA
Organism: Nannoperca australis; assembly: GCA_036023655.1. Lineage (NCBI taxonomy): Eukaryota > Metazoa > Chordata > Actinopteri > Centrarchiformes > Percichthyidae > Nannoperca > Nannoperca australis. The sequence goes on from JAVQJD010105537.1 coordinate 18,784, forward strand.
TAACAACTCATCTAAAATTGTTCCAGGAAAGGAAACCATCTCTGCGGTTGTTCTTAATTAGTGGGTTAGTACAGTCCAGCATGCATAACACATGAGATAATAACATGGAATTTATAGGCTAACTGTAAACTAGATAATTACACAGAATTTACTTCATTAGCTTGATTTATGCTGCAGCGGGGACAAAGGGGCTTATGTTGGAGAAATGAGCAGGGCTTAGCTGTGACTGTTATTTGGAGTGTGTATTGTGATGTTTTGCTAGAATAACAAAAGAAGAGCCTCACTCATTCTGCAGAGGTAAACGATGTTGAAGTCAGATCGTCTACCATCTTCATCCCTGCAGGTCCTTCTCTTGTTCCTCAGTCGTCCTCTTTTCAGCCTTCTAGTTCAACCAGATCAAATATATCTGATTTGATATTGATGATGCTGCACTTTTTGGGTGGCAAAATAGATTTGTTTGTTTGTTTTCTATAAATCACATACATTATGTTACTGTTGTTTTTGTCCAAATCATGCTTGTGTTCCTCCTGACTTCCAGGCAACAATGATGGTATGAAAATCAACTTGAAAATGAACTCCACAAGTTGGCTTTTACACTGTAATAAAATGAATAGAAACCAAAGACAAGCTAGGAGGTAGGGGAGGACCCTTTTTCAAAATTCCAAAGCACTGATATGTTTGGAAAATGGTTGGCAGGATTGTTAAGTGTATGTGATTTGTGGGAACTGGCCTAGAAACATCCAAAAACAGTGGAAATTTCCGTTAAATAGTCAGAAATAGTGCTGTTTAGAAACCTCAGGTCTAAAACGTGACACACCTTCTTGTGAATCGAAGCTATGAACTTATGATGCAGACGGTAGTATGCAAGTGTTGTTGTAACTGGAGACAATAAATTCGTAAGTCTGTCAATTAAGTGTGCTGATATGAGGCAGTTTTCATTTCCCAGCAGTTTTGATGTTTGTCAAAACAAACTATTTAAGAGGTGATAGCAGAACACGCTCTGTGCAAAACTCATGGGGCATGGATGTCTGTGCTAAATCAAATCAAATAGATGTCAAGATATTTCACTCAAAACCACAAATGTCAACCTAATGGTAGTGCTAGAGGAAAAGTCAGGGGCTAACTAAGGTCAGTAGGATACACCCTCTGGGGACCATGAATGTCTGTACAAAACTTCATGGCAGTCCATCCAATAGTTGTCGAGATTTTTCAGTCTAGACCAAAGTGGTGGACCCACAGACAAAAAATGTATTGTAACCAAAATGCCCTTTCTAAAGCATGATCTTCTTTGTAATAGTGAAGTGATCTGCACTTGTGTTTCACTGTTGTTCTTACAAGTAATGAGACATGACAGAAAACACACTTAAAAATGTACCGAGCACTAGAAGAAAATGTGTTTTCTGACAAATGAGATTCTACTAAATTAAAAACTATGGACTTTGTATTGAAGCTCCATTTGTGTGGTGAAGTAAGAATTATTTGGATTGAACTTGTGAAGATAACGCCAAAAAAAGTAAGTATTATGATTCTAATGGTCTGACATGGTAAATGGAAATTAATGTCCATAACTACAACCTGATTTCATGTAAACACGTATGGGTGCCACGGAAGATCATTTGTTTCTCTTACATAATGTAACACCTGTTCCAATGAGACCTGATTACTAAACTTTCCGCTGCATGTCTTTGGCAGCTCTTCCTAAAAAAAGTCTTTGCTTTGCTAGCGAGCTCCGCTATTATGTTTGATGTGTTGACAAGCTTTGAGGCTCTGCACACCAAGAGTCTAGCAAGTGACTCGACTCCGCGTTGGAAAAACTGAGGGCAGAGAAAAAAAACGTAATTGCACAGGACAGACAATTTGGACTTCACACTTGAATGAAAGTCTTCCCATGATTTCCTAAAGGTCTCCTCTCAGCTGTTATGGTAAGTCTGGTGACTAATGCCAGTATAATCAAAAGGCCTGAAGTTTAAATGTATAAGCTAACATAAGCAAAGAGACATTTCCACATTGCTTTGGAAGCATGTTTGTGGCTAAACATTACTTTTGTCCAAAAATCTAAATAGTTCCTTCAGTCAGTTTAATTTGATTTAAAGGTGATACAAAAATAACAGTGAATCAAATGTTACTTGTAATATTAAAGAGGTCACTGTCACGGTCCTGGGACTGGATCTGTTCTCGATGTTATTTTGAAATGTAGACCTGTTTCCTGTTTTATTTTGTAAGTCTTGGTTCATGTGTTTTTTGAGGACTTCCTGTTTGGTTTCTTCAGTGTCTGATTAGTTTCACCTGTTCAGTTTCACTCACCTGTTTCTGTTTTTTACCAGTCTATTTAGTCTGGTTGTTTCCTTTGTTTCATCCTGGGTTCATTGTGTTTTTCATGTCCAGTGTTTGCGTGCGTTTCTGTGGCTACTCTGCCTGTGTTTTTGGCTTACGTGTCTTGGTTTTCAATGTCCTTCTGTGAGCCGACCCTTGGTTTCATGTAAGTGTTTTCTCATTAAAAGTATCAACTATTCTACCCCTGTGTCACGTCTGCATTCTGGGTCCCCACTCCCGAGCCCTGACAGAGACCTGACAGTCACTCTTTGCAACGAGCACAGAGAATTTTCACCTGTCTCTGTAGTTTCCCTCAGCACTCCACAGCGCTTTAGCATCTTTCAGCTTTTTGCTTTTGTTTCACAACCTGCGACTTTACCGTTTAGGTTCACTCTTACGGCTCTCATCAGGGTCATTTCAAAAACAGGGCTTTTGAAAGAAGAAAGCTCCAACCAACCAACTGCATTCAACCTGCCCAACAACAAACATTGGACAAACACATTAGTTAGCGACTAGGTGAACATAATTAAGCTAAACATCCAGATATTTCCATCAAGCAGGAGTGGAGTCAAACCAGAGCTAAAAGTATTTTACTTATATTCATCAGGTGGGCAGAGACCCGACTCCAAATTAATATTAAAGTTGCTCCATGTCTGCTGGATGTGGCAATGGGCAACTGTTTGCTAACACATTCACCCTATCAACTTTATAAGATGATAGTGTCAGTTTGTTGCGCTGCCCCCATGTGACCAAAATATATGCAAAATGAAATGCAGCATTAATGAATCTGCAGGATTTCAGGGAATCCAAGCTTGGATCCAGCTACATTGACAAGATAAAACATAAAGATGAAAACAAAAACAGACTGGTTCATTTATTACACATCAAGTGTACCCTTCCTGGGCAGCATCATCAGCCAGGACCTCAAGTGGGAGCTGAACATCAGCTCTCTCACCAAGAAAGCCCAGCAGAGGATGTACTTCCTGCGGCAGCTGAAGAAGTTCAACCTGCCGAAGACAATGATGGT
>JAVQJD010105539.1:0-12293 GCA_036023655.1 Nannoperca australis
ACAAACCCACTTTCACAGAAAGTCTCCCCCCTCTATAATGCCCAGATGATGTCCTACCATCAAGTGTTTTGTACTGTATATTTGTCACATAACTAAAAATAAACATGGTGATTTTGAAGAGGTTTCCTCTTTCCTAGCCAAAGTTAAATAGGGGATACTTTCTGTGGCAGCCTGGCTGCCAGAAAAAGTATCCCCCCTCTATAATACACAGATGGATACAGGGGATACAGAATCTGGCAGAGGGACTTAACTTTCAATCAATGACAGGGAGGAGAACCTTTTTTTGTAGAATACTTGATGCGGCCCAGCCTCACCCAGACTCTAACTCCAGTGGCCCCCAGGTAAGTTGAGTTTGAGACCCCTGATATAGAGGATATCCACAGCAGGGTACCATATAACGCTATGGGTACCCAATTTGCTGGATCTTATGAGCTATCTGCTAAACTGAAGTACTGCTAAACATGCAGCTGACTAAGCCTGAATTCAGCCTGAACTGCATTACAATGTTCCGGTATTATAGAGGCTATGTTTTATTCAAATAAATAAATGGTTATCAACACTCAGAGAGAATAAATACATTTTTGAGTTTAGATTTAAAGATCATACAAGCGCCAACTTCTCAAACAGCAGCTAGGAGGTTATTTCAAAGAAAAATAGCACTATTGCCTCAGGAATTTTTTTTGTTCTGGAGCTAATGAAAGGACTGCCTGCTGAGAATAGAACATAACAAGTTAAGAGTTAGTTATGTGTTGCAGAGTAAGATCATGCAATATTTTACATTAACATATGCACATTAGATGGATGGATGGATGGATGGCAAGCAGTTCCGAGTTCAAGCTTATTTTCTAAAAGTCTGTGTTACAAAATAAATAATGCAAGACAAAGACATACAAAATGTAAATTAGTTGTAAAGTGTGTGTGTGTGTGTGTGTGTGTTTGGGTTGGGCAGTGGCAGTCAAAGCATCAGACTCCTTGATGAGCTGTGAGGACAGTTGTGGATATTTTAGTTGGAAGGAAAGGACATCACAATTTCACATCTGTCAACGAGATCACCATACATTTTTATCTTTTTTTGTAATCTTTGGACAAATATCAGCTTATACAATGACAGACACTGGTTGATTTAGTGCAGTGAAAAATGAGCATGGTTTTAAATTCCCTGCCTTTTCATATTTCATTGAATCCTACCACTGAATTATCTCTCATTGAACTGACAGCTGTAGGTTTTTCAATACATTCACACTGCTGTTCCAAAGACTATAAATTCTCCACTTTCCTTCGCTAGCAATTCTAGAAAGCAAAGTATCTGCAGTTTAAGTTTGTTTTATTTTCATTCCCCTTGTGGCCTCAATTTCAGTCTTATATTCTGAGAAGATGCTCATATGGTTAAAGGCAATAATAACAGACGACAATAAGAGGAGAAAAGACCTTGCACTAATTGTAACCATGTGCAGACCATGTGGGAACCCTGAGCACTTGTGCAGCAACAATGTCTCATGATGAGTCTCTATAGCACTACTTTGATATTCAACAGGAAACAAGGACAGGAAATGTGCATAGGCTTGGGGATGCTGGGATACATCGTACCCTTGCTGCTGAAAAAAACAGAGCAGAAATCTAGCAGCTGGTTGGATTTGTTTTGGCCCTGGGCTGACCAATCCAGGGACTAGCAAGACCCAGACAAATTTCCTGGTTGATAACAAGCAATTTCTGTCACAAGCAGCAGCATGGCTTTGGGACGATAGACTGTGAACGTTTCAGAAGGGTGTGTAAAGGAAATGTTCACTCTTAAACACTCACAACGTCAAAAACAGCTATAGAGAAGACACGTAGAGACATGGATTTCCAGCAACTGGACATGTCACGTGACATGCCAATATTTCTAAAGTAAAATGGCCTCAAAGCTGTTCTAGTGAATGTTTTTGATGGGAAAGTGGACCAAATTATGTGTAATGTAAAAGGCATTGCTTGTAGTGAGAATTATAACCTTGGTTTTGCTTGCAACTTCAGGCGGAATTCACTTAGAATCAGGTGCTGCAGTGAAAATTAAGATTTTCAGGCTGCGATCAGACTGGCATACGTCCAGGTTAAAAGGAAATTAGTTTACATGTAGCATTGGAGGATTAGCTGTTAAGCTTAATATTCCGCTGTTTACCAAGCAACTGTGAATGTTGAAGAGAGACCGATTATTGATTATTGATTATGATTGAACATAAAGGAAGAATTACACATGTTCATAAAATAACACCTGGAGTAAATGGAACATCACGTACCAAAGACATATAGAAGTTTAAGATTAACTGAATCTGGGACTTTCCTGTAACCATGAAAACACATTGAAATGTTAAAATTCGCCAAGCACATTAAAGGCAAAATCTGATAAATTAAGCAAAACTGAACATGCTGCTCAGGTCTGGTACATGGGGTACATGGCAAAATTTTGAGTGGTTTTCAGTTATACAACAATAACTGAAAATAATGACCTTTGGATGGTCCTCATAGTAATCTGGCTTAGTTTTCCTCTCATCTGATATAATGAACTTTGGACGTTCTGTACTACTGCAGAGAAACGTGAATATTTTCCGCCAGTCTAATAATTAGGTCAAAAACTGGGAAGACTTCATAGGAAGTGAAGTAATAATGTTTTTTTCTAGAAAGTCAGTTATCATTTGCATACACCAAAGACTGTATGTCAGTGAAAGAGTCAATCATCTGATAATCTATACATGTGCATGCATAGAATGATTTCAGATTGGCCCAGTGTTTTGGGCTTATTAAACCTCAGTCTGTAGTGTGTGAAACTATTTGGCAAGGCCGGTAGAAATAAGTGAATGGGAAAGCTACCAAGCTGCAGAGAAAAGTCAAAGCACTTGCTGATGCAAAGCAGGTTAAAACCACCACAACAATTCATAACAGCCAGACACAAACCCGAATATTTACGTCACATTGGTCAAAGGTTTACAGAAACAGAGAGAAAGTTTACTATGTGGAAAGATTCAACAAGATAGTATTACAAAATAGTCCTCATATGATGTAAGGTTTTGAATGAAAGTTTGACAGTGCTCATTGATATTACAAAGTTTAACCTGGGTTCAAGACGATGAAGATAATATTTTTCTCTAGTTCATATTAATGTAAACAGCAGAAATGGGAAGAGGGAAAGAACCTATCTACACAAACATGTCCAAGAAAGGGATGATTTATTTTTTACGAGGAAGGGAAAATACAACATGCTATGAAGTGATACAGAGTTAAAGCTTTCAACATTCACAGCTCTCTTGTTAATGGAGTAGCTTATGCCTCTATGCCATAGACCTCCATTGTTGTCCAAAAACTATTAGGAACACGTGAGTGAGCCACATGGTTGCACTGGATGGCATGTTCCTTCATTATGAGGAACATGGCCCTCATAATACATTTTGAGTCACTTCCAAATACACCTCAAATGGCATTAGAAATGGCAATTTTCACTAGTGCACCAAATGTTTACTAATCCAGCAGAAAAAAGTCCCCTAGCCTTAGCTACAAGCGCTAACCCTTCTGGAACAGTTATTAGTAACACTAGCATTTCTGACAGAAAGACAGATGAAATGATTAGCTATGATTAGCCTTTCTTACAGAAATAGTTATTTGCTACAAATGTTAAATACACGTTCTGCTTGAAATACAGTTGAAATCATTAGCTATGAGCACTAGCCTTTCTAACAGAAAGTTGATATTAGGTACCAGTGATAACTGCACTAACATTTCCAAAAGAAATAGCCTATAGGATAACTAATACTATTAGCTACCAACAGAAATGCATGCCAATCTTGTTAGCTATGAGAGGAAAATACAATAGTCTTTCTGACAAATGCAATTGCTATTAGCTACAAGTGATAGATGCACTAACCTTTGTCAGACATGCAGTTGATATTAGCTCTAAGCCTGACAGAAAGACAGCTGATATTATCTACCAGTGATAACTGCACTAACATTTCCAACAGAATAGATAATTGATAACTAATGTTGTTAGCTACCAGGGATAATAACCAACAGAAAAGCAGTCAATCTTGTTAGCTATATGTGAAAAAGCAAGCCCTGGATGTTTGGTAGGAAGCAGAATTCACGGTGAAAGGGAAAAGGACAAAAATTTCACGTCACTGGCTGAAGCCCTGTTTGATTCTATTGGCTTTTGGAGGAAAGGGGTTGGATTTCTGTTTGAAAGGCTTTCTGGTAGAATGTGCTGTTTTCTGAGCTAAGTGCCACAGAAAGGAACATTGGACAGTACTGATGGACTACACCATTTAGTCTTTTGTATGAAATTCTATCTAAATTGTGTATTTCCTTGTGGATGTAAATGTTTTTGTATATTTAATAAAGTAGAATAATAAAGAGCAAACAGTGAATCTATTCAGCTGAAGGACGGAGATCATACAGTGTTAACACATTACATGAGTCTGACAAAGAGGGTCAGAAATGGTCAGTAAACTTATTTACAACATGGCAGCTAAGGAACACTTTAAGCTAAATCATATTTCATATCAAATCCTATAACAATCTAAGATTTTCTCACAAATCAAACTTATTAAACCTCAAACGTACCAAGATGTACCAAGGACACCAGCTGTCAGATGAAACCTTCACATGGGAAAACTTCAGAAGTCTTTAGAAACAGGTTAATACAAAGCTATTATGTATTGAGGATAATACAAGTTATATGTAATGATACATTTTGCTCTTACAGCTAGCAGGCCAAGGTGAAGCAAGCTGAGAATCCGTGGTGTCAAAGAAAGTCTCTGACCCACACAGGTATTGAGTTCCTTAGCAAAGGCTTAGGGGACACTCTTTGCTGTGCCTTTCTGTACATGTTATTAGGTGCCTTCCTCCATAAGGATCAAGAGGTCTCCAATCAGCTCATGCTTTTCATCATATAGACTGTCTGCTGGGTCCATGTCGGGTCAGTTCATTCTGTTATGATGAGTAGCCAGAAAAGGACCCGAATGAAGACAGCACTGCTGGGTCAAGCAGTTCAATGATTTATAAATAAATACGTTTACAGGCAGGTATATGAAAGCAGACAGATAACAGACAAAACATGGTCTGGATAACTGAAGCTAACAGGAACCAACACAGGGCAGGATACAGCAATCAGAATGAACCAACAAAGGAATGGGGCTGGTAAAAGTAGGGAAGTGGCTGATTACTGAATCATGGGCAGGTGAGTAAAGGGGAGCAGGTGTGGGTAATCAAAGAGAGACATGAGGGCAGGAGCTGGAGCGACAAGACAGGTAACAGACAGACTAACTGGATGTAACATACAGTATTTCTTCATACCATGAAGTAGATGGAAAGGGAAATATGTGAATAGATATGATTATGTTTCATGATGTGAGTTAAAATGCCTGGAAAATTGTAGTATGGATTTTCTGAAAACATCTCAAAGATACCAGAGGATAAATTAAGCCATGTTTCTCTGTCATGGTACAATCAAACTGCAGGGACCATGACCTCTCAGTATTTGCTCCATAAAACTTGGTTTGTTTGCATTGAACCAGAAGAACCAAGCTGTAAATTCTTACGAGGGATGCCACCTGCCGCAGCAAGTTCGAGCCTCACAAAGGCGATGCAGTGCAAAACATCTGAGGTCACCTTGTTTGGACCAAAACAGTCTGAGATAGAGGAAGACCAAGAGTGAGCCAAGCCGACTCTAAACCCCTAAATGGTTATTTTCAATAATTTTGACCAATCAAAGAAGCACAAACGTTTGTGACAACCTTTATTCCAACCTTGACCCCAAACAACTAGTGGGTTCTGGCCCAGTGTTTGGGAATTATTCAATAAAGTATGAGACACTTTACTGCTGTTGGGAAAACTTGGGAAAACCTAGAAGCTGCCCAAACCCAACTGCAAGGATGACGAAGACAGGAGGCCAAAAGGGGACTCCCAGAAACCCAAAGAGACTTTACTTCATTTTAACAAAAATTCATCACTTCCAGGGAACACAGAGCACAAGAAAGCTTGAGCTTTTCTGATAAGCTGGATCCAACAAAAACAATGATGTCATCATAAATACAGCCTGCAAGGCAAGATCCTGCTAATGGCAGATTGCTGATTATTCATTCAACGTCATTGACCCAAACTCAAGTGAGATAAATACTCAAGAAGGCTGTCTGATTCTGAACATCTTAAGTTTCTCTTATGATATCATATTACTCACAAATCAAAAGTGAAGAGATAAGTCATTGCTGTTATAGTACACAGCCTTCTGAACTTTTCTTGGACTTTGAGGCTTGATTCCCAGATTTTTGTCATCCTCAACGCCAAAATCAAGAGGGAAAACAACAACTATGGAAGAATGGAAGAAAACTTTTACTCGGTTTCGGGTCTAATTGCATCTGTTTTCTGAGCTAATACAAAAGATTAGCACACAGTATCACACCCAGCGATACTGTATATTGGAAGAAACACAACATTAATTTCCATAAATATTTTGAAACATGACAGAGCTGGGAAATGTCCCAGCCTATCTTTGGCATGTCCAATCAATTTACAACATAACACAATTAAGTCTAAGCTTGATTAACCTCTTGTTGAATCTAGTATTCCAAATCCATAGAGCAGAAATACACTTTTAAACCTAACAACTGTAAAATGAAGGTTTCTGTAACAATAGTGTCTACTTAGATCATGAAAGGAGCAACCATGAGTTTAACAATGGTATCACTTGTGTTATTGTACTTTGTAGCATGGTTTTCTGGCAGGTAGCTGCTTGAACGGGCTCTAATAGGATCAAGGAAGAAAAGCTGACATAAAAAATAATCCAACATAACAATTTGCATATTCTTTAACGATGAATGGTACAGTTCCCCAGATGTCACCGCTGCACTCTGGACGCAAATTCTGCAAGTTGCTGCCCTCGCCTGTGCTTTCCAGCCACACAAAAGCTCTTACCAGATGCCAAGTAAGCAAGGATCAAGTCTTAAACCACCCACATAGGGATCGGGTCAGAAGCTTTTCTTTCACTTTGTGATATGGCCACTTCTTCAGGAATAGTGCTGAAAACCTGAGTCGAATCATATATCTTTGGCAAAATTTTGGTTACAGGAAAAACTGATTTTTGCAGCTAATAATTTCAGAGCAGGGGATCAGAAGGTATAGATATAAAACTGGACTTCAGCTACATAGACAACATGCAGTTTATGATCTGTTTTCAGTTTTTTCCTGTTAAGCGTCATCAATTACAAACACTTATTATAATTACAAAGCCTAGGGTGTCTTAACCTCAGAATAATCCAGTGCAAGTATTATTTCTGTCAATGACAGGAGACCCAACGGCCCTGCCCTGCCCTGCCCTGCCCAAGAGAATCCCAGCCACAGTGCCTGTCTGCCAGGGCCCAGCTCATTGCTCATCAGCTGTCTAGACTGCCTCCAGGCCTACCCAGCCACAGCCTGATCCAGCCAGAAAGCATCTAACCATCTCTTTTGCTCCCAACTGGCCAAGGCAGGTCAGCAATCAGCAAACAATCAGCATTCAGTGAACAAATTTGAACAATTTGCTGGAGTGCTACATTTGTGCCTGTGGTTTTCTAGAGCATGACAACTTAAGTAATACTTTTAGATTTTGGAAAAATGCACTTGCTCATTTCCTTGGAAAGAGTTAGACACTAATCTCAAACTGTGTGTATACACTAAATATAATGCTAAACCAGGAGACTGTCTAAGCTAACCATTTCCTGGCTCTTGTTTCAAAATTAATGTGCAGATGTAAAAGTGGTATATTCTCATCTAACTCTCAAAAGTCATTAAGAGTATTTCCCAAAATGTCAAACTATTCCTTTAATTTTATAATAATTGTATTCAAACATAATGACAATTTGTAGTGGGTTTTAAGACATAAAAGCTGAAACACAGGATAAACTGCACTGTCTGCTGTAAGAATGCTGCAACTTTCAACAATATGTGCAGTCAGATAACGAGACATAATCTCCTGGCATGAAAGTAAAAGCATATCACAGCTTTTCAGAAAACTCTCTATAGGTTATTTTGGTTTTGGGAGCTCACTCCTGAGTCCCAGGTGATATTTTTTGTTACCTGCTGTCATGAAGATACATCATAAAACATCTCACCTCTAACTTTAGGTCTTTCTGGATTTTTCATGTTTGCCTGTTTCTCTCAGCTGACATCTGAACCTCTTGAGAAATGTCTGTGTGTGACCACAGCCCCGTCTCTGTCCAGTCTTACAAGGCCCAAGCATCAAAGATGGTTGTAAATGTCTTATAGATGGGTAAGAATATCTAGGGGCAAAGGAATGTAACATGTCAAAAATAGATACACAAGCTGAGCGAAGTATTCGCCCACCCCCCTATAATCCCTCAGGTTTTTCCCACACTCTAAACAGTGTTTCGAGAAAAGGGGTGTTTAATTGTGTATGTTCTGCTGACATAATGTTTGTTAAGACTGTTTGAAGCACTTCAAACATCTATACATAAAGCTAATGGTGTAATAATGTGGTAGTTTTTCTATTTTACCTTATGTCTCTAAACTTTTGTTGTATTCTTCTAGGAATTTTCCACTTCATTTGAAGAAAATGGTTCTTTGAATTCTGCTGAAAATGAACCACAATGGCTCCCGCTGCCATTTGCTGTTCCTTTTTTACGTTGCCTCAGTCACCTTTACAGTCTGTTTCCTTCCTGTGACCGAGGTTGGGGACAAAGTCAACTTAGATTCCCCTGAGCAGCTAAACAACAGCCAGACTTGTATCTAGACAACAACAAGGGAAAAACATCCACTCTGGAATAGATTCTCTATGGTCATGTTTGTGGAGGTCACTATTTGGTAAATACAAGTCTATGGGACCTTGGGTTATATTGGGTGATGTCTCAGCATTAAGCACTGTTACAGTACCAGCTGGCATCATAGCCAGTCTCTTGCCAGTTGGATTCTATGACAAAAAAATTACTTTATCAGTGATGTTATATTAGCACCTTGGTGTATACACAGTCTAAACACAGCAGGAATTTAATTTTGAATTAAATTGAAGCTCAGCAAGGGCCCTCTTTGATCAGAGGACTCAGATATTTATTGACTTAATTACTGTGCTTGTTACTCTTTGGACAAGGGAGGAGTAATAATCCACTCCTGAACTTCTGACGGGGACACAGGGTTGAGGCTTTCTCACCGGCAGGTTTTTTCACTGTCAACAAGCCTTCGCCCCGTTGTAAGTTAGTAGACTGTGAATCATACAGTATTTGCTATGTAACTGCATATTCCACTGATACAATGTTTAACAGCTGTGTGTGAAAGAAAGAAGCCTGGACAGCTTGAAGTTAAAGACTGGGCTTCTTACCAATGTAAACCACTCTTGAAATGTCACTATTTCTTTTTGCCCCCCGGCCAACAAAAACCAAATCATGACATCACACATAACTTCTCAACCCCAAAGCTACCCAGATACAATTGCCTTTCAAAAAGCCAATATACAGTACATTTACATTTACATTTACATTTAGCAGACGCTTTTATCCAAAGCGGCTTCCAAAAAAGAGCTTTACATCAAGTGCATAGAACCATCCTGTGTGTCTGTGTGTACTTATAAACAGATACAGGGGCTGAATGGAGCCGAGGTAATTAGCACAACTGGGCGTGCGTGGTTTCGAGTGGCTGATTTCAAAAACAATACGGCACACGAGAATTACCACGATGAACGCTAGCAAATACAGATGCTAAAAACAATTGTCACAACAGACCAAACAACTCAAGCTGTCTTAGATTAATACTCGGTGTGGTTAGCAAGTGGCAGCAACAGATACTGTACTTCCAACACTTCCGTAAACAATAACCAGTGTACTTACTCAAATGACGAAAAACTACCTGACGTTTTCTCAGCAAAGGGATTCTAGCACTGTATATATAAAAATAAGTATATAACTTATTTTTCTAGTAATAAGTACTCTTATTTGCATTATTTATAATTTGGAAAATACGATTCCCTTTGTTGCCAAGAGTTAGATGAGAAGATTGATACCACTCTCATGTCTGTGTGGTAAATATAAAACTCCCGCCAGCAGTCGGTTAACTTAGCTTAGCATAAAGACTGGAAACAGGGGGAAAGAGCTAGCCTAACTCTGTCCAAAAGTAACAAAAGCCGATGCCAACTGATTAATTAACATGGAATATGTGATTTTTTTATGTGCACAATGTGTCATACTATTTCCAGGAATCTTATTGTCACCATGAGGTTTCCAGGCAACCACAAAAGACTCCGGGATGTGACTGCACTTGGCCAAGAAAAAGTCCAGCACAGAACCAAGCCAGACAAACTAGGTTAACAGCTTCCCCCAGTTTCTGCTGCTAGCTAAGCTAACCAACTGCTGGCAGTAGCTTACTTTTTTACCAAACTCTCACATCTGTACACCAAATATGAAGCTAGAGCTAGGAGATGGTTAGCTTAGCTTAACATCAGACTGGGGGGAAACAGCTTATCTCAAAAATCAAAAAAACATATTTCCCAAAATGTTGAGTTATTCCTTTGAATCAAAGTTATTAAGCCACAGAATAAATGCTCTTCAAATACAAACAGCCCTGTGAACAATTTACTACAAAATCTTTCAAACGGCTTCTATAAGATTTGTCTTTTTAAGTCACATTAGATCCCTTTTTCATCCATCCATTCACATGCTGCCGATCTCTTAGTGACTTTCCCATGCACAGTGGATTCTGCCAGCTCAGTAACAATAGCCTTGGGTGGAGTGCACAGCTGAGCTGGAGTCTGCAGCATGTGCTTTGATTGCTGGAATAGCACACAAAGCGAAGAGCCATCCTTTAGGAGATTTGTATTACCTATTGAATTATCTGTACGCTATGCTCAGACCTGGGTTAAAACTATTCAGTAACACTTATTTGGTTGTTTTGGACATGAATTGCCCAAATGCACATGATGCTTAGTCCTGGTCAAAACCATGCAAATTCTATTTACTTACAATTTCTGCACTTGAGTTTTGAATTATTTTACCTTGATTGGATATATTTGGAAAGATAACAAATGCAACACTTGTTGAGTCTGTCTATGGTCTTTAGGCTATTCCTCTTTCTTGCTTTCCCTCTTGCTCACCACTGCACCTCATTCTCTCTGCTGTACTGGCATCAACACTGGGCTTCGAGAGGCCTCCGGAGAGGGGGGAAGAATGGGGGAAACTTGGAACAATATATTGTAGGTAAATAAATGCTCTGTCTGAAAAAGAATGCCCTTCCAAAACAGACCCAAGGCTCCCCAGAGCAGCATGTGCCCCAAATAATGCCCTGATTGCTCCTCTGTTAATATGATAACAATACTTCGACCTCTTTCGAAGTCATTGGGTTCACTGCGCAAACAAGGACCAGCACTCTGAGACTGAGGGAATATCATCTGGGGCCTTGAGCAGACTGCATGTGAAGAAACTCTGTATGTGTGTGTATGTGTGTGTGTGTGTGTGTGTGTGGGAGAGAGAGGAGGAGAGAGACATACAGTGGAAGTACAGTATTCTATTCAATCCTGGTCCTAGCTTTTCCACAATGAATCTAAATGTTTGGCTATGGCCAAATAAATATGAAGCTGTGTGAAACAGGTGTATGTTGAACTAATATGATGATATGGGCTATAATATGGCTATAAATCCGGGGATGGGCTCTCAGCAGCGTGTCGATCAGAATCTTTGGCTGGCGGGCCATGCTGGCTGGAGAGTGGCCTGGCTATTGATACCAGATGAGAGGATGAGTCAAAATACTGAGCAGATGTGATGGTGCATAGTCATAAAAGGAAAAAGTAAAACAAAATCACATCATATCTTAAAATATATTGAATGGGTTAAATAAATATATAGTTTGTTGCATATAGTTCTGTGGAAATGGCATGGAAATATTTGCATAAAAAGCAAGTTTTCAGAGTTTTACTCAGAGGTAACTGATAGTCTGTTTGAGGTTGGAATTAAGGCTGAAGTGTACGATCTTTTCCTCTCTGGCTGCTCGCTAAGGTGTCAAGCTGTGTTATTTAGGAATAATGCCAACATCACTTCTCCAATCCTTTTGTACGGAAGCCGAGAGTGGCCATGCTTGCAATAATTTTTTTCAATGCCGTTATCTCGAGATCACAACTTAATTTTTCCGTTATCTCGAGAAAACGAGCTTTGTTATCTCAAGATCACGACTTAATTTTTCCGTTATATCGAGATCACGGGATGATTACACAATTGAGCCTTCAAGATCACTGCCATGACTGTCGTCGAGGATTCATAACTGGAGAAACAGCAAGCTCAATTTGCGACTGACCACTAAAA
>JAVQJD010105544.1:0-10751 GCA_036023655.1 Nannoperca australis
AATTTAGGTTTAGGTTTGATCAGTAGGCCTGAGTCAAAGATGGCTGCAACTCCACCTCCTCGGCCTGTGGCTCGAGGGATGTGAGTATTAATGTGACTGGGGGGAGTGGATTCATTTAAGCTAACATATTCATCATGACACAGCCAGGTTTCAGTAAGGCAGAATATATCGATATCATTATCTGATATCAGTTCGTTTACTAGAACAGCTTTAGATGATAGAGATCTGATGTTTATTGGTATTAAACCAAATATGTATGGTATTAAACAGCTCTTAGATTGTTTTATGCTTCTATTAAGGCGAATATTATTATAAAATTCTTTTTATTTCTCTTATTTATATTCTACTGTTTATTGCTCTTTTCTCAATTACTTTATCGAGCAGTACAACTGTACAAAAAGCAATTTCCCTTCAGGGATCAATAAAGTATTCTGATTCTGATAACAGAATCTCCCTAATGAAGATATAGAAACACTGAACACTGAAAAGTTGGTCTCGACCGGCTCCATGTGATTGAGTGCCCTGAGATAACTTTGTTATGATATGGCGCTATATAAATAAAATTGAATTGAATTGAATTGAATTGAAAAGCATGGGATGCATACAAGTTAAATATACTCACCTTCCAATCAGGGGGTAGTAGCCGACAGCCAAACCCCAACCATACAGTTACACGCATATATCTAGCAGGGCCGATCGGGTTCCACCGCCGAGGTGACCCGCACTGTCCTGCATGACTACCAAAAGGACCCTGGAGTCACATGGACCCTGCCGCTGCACCAACGGCCGGCGCCAGCACTTGTGCGCCGAGCACTGAATGTGCCACTGACCCTGCGGTCACATTCCGGAGATAAGACTGCACAAAAATAGATGTAGATGACCACAAGGCCGCCAGACAGAGGTCTACCACTGAGATGCCTCGAAACAGTGCCATGGAAGCAGAAATGCTCCTTGTAGAATGGGCCCTTAGCCCCCCTGGGGAGGTCCGGCCCATCGCCTCATATCCCCCCCGGATGGCAGCACACACCCAATGGTCAAGCCGCTGGGAGGACAGTGGGGTCCCTTGAGGCCGACCACCGTAGCAGACAAATGGTTGGACCGCCTAAACCCTGCCGTACGGGCTACATAGGTGCACACTGCGCGCACCGGGCTCAATCCGTGGAGACTCGCGTTCTTAGGAGGCGCCCAGATCAAAATGGACGCTGCCAGCCTGTGAAGAGCCGGCGAGCTGCGCACCCGCTGGGCCAGCCGCAAAATCGCCTCCACCCATGCCTCTGACTTCCGGGCTGTCATTGTGCAGGAATCGAAGAGCAGCCCTAAATAAGCAGTCTGCTGACTCGGCAGTAAAACACTTTTGGTGGGATTGAACGCTAAGCCCAGGCGTGACACATGCTGAAGGACTAATGCTGTGTGCTCCGCCGCTTCCTGTCTGGAGATAGCGAGGATCAGTCGTCGATGTAGGTCAAAATCTTCTGCCTGAGCGGCCCCAACGCTGTCTCCACATACTTGTGCGTGGTGAGAAGGAGTAGCTGAATGGGAGACAATTGTACTGGAAACACTGTCCGCCTATGGCAAAGCGCAAGTACTTTGTCGCGCTGCATAATGGGGATGTGAAAGTATGCATTGGTCAAATCAATGGAGGTCATCCACTCGCCCGGCCTCCGTTTTTTGTGAATACACAAGCGGATGGTGATTAATATATATTGCTGTAGAACTTCTTAGACAAGTGAGTGAAAAAGGGGAAACGAGCAATGAACGACAGGTTATATAGGGGGGGGATACTACCCCCTGATTGGAGGGTGAGTACATTGAACTTTGACTCAGGTGCCGAGGCGGAGCCTCGAGAGGGATAAACCAATAGTGAAGCTCGTTAGAGGGCGGAGAACTTACAACATAGAACTTCTATGGAAGCCCTGAGACCTCTGACAACTGAAGCTTGGAGCTCCTACACTCCTACTTGTTTGCTAACATTGCAGATAACCTTTTGACTGCATAGCAAGTTAGGGTAAGTGCTGAGTTTAAAGACACACACACAATTCCCAATTCCATTATTTGCACAATGTTAACCCTAAAATATACAAATGCTTAAAATACACACTATTTCATTAATCTATGACATGCAGACATCCACGGAAATAGCTATGAATGCATTGGCCGGGAATCAAACCCAGGTCAACTGCTTGGAAGACCGCTATTCTAGCCATTACACCAACGCTCGCGTGTTGAGATTTTTAATGGCATAACGATGTGTGAACGGAAAATGAAAGACGCAAACGTGATCGACTTTAACTCTGTGATTCTAGAAGGCTTCAAATTTTGACAACTTTGCATGGTTTCCCAATTACCACACTGGGCGCTCTTAGGTTCCATGGTGTAATGGTAAGCATTCTGGACTTTAAATCCAGTGATCTGAGTTCAAGTCTCAGTGGAACCTTGTTTCTTCAAAGCCTCTTGACCAAGTCAAATATTCTTGATGGTAAACACTGCCAAGAGTAATTGTAAATTGATTTGAGCAATTCCCTAAAACTTGCATCAACATCATAGAGTCTTCAACGCACTTCTAAAACTCACCAAACCTGTCAACGCCACAAGGCACAGTTCTCACCGTCCTCACAGCATTAGCACTGACACATCATGTGTATCACAGCACAGCCACATATCAATCTCAAACAGCTGAGTTGTGATGGCCTTTGTAGAGACAAACTTGGTTTCTCAATCAACCAACCAGAAACTCTTAGAAAACAAACAAACAAAAAAGACAGTAAGGAGTTTATGGATATGGAACTGGATTGGAAGAATGATCAGGCGCTGAATTATGTTGTTGATATTACTACCACTGAACACAAAATACATCAAATTCATTTTTCTCTACATCGGCCTGAGCAAACAAAAAATCAAACCCAAACACTAACCATCATGTTGACACAAGGCTTGGCTAACAGGTATAGGTGGGAGGCTACTCTAACGTTAATATTCGATGCTTGACCGTTTGCCCAAAGGTCAGTAAAAGGGAAAACAAGAGCAAAATTGTTTAACCCAAATAAAAGTGAAACGTCCAAACCACACAAGCTTGGGAATGTAGCTAACTGTTAACATGATGTTAGCAAGCTAGCTGCCTGACTGCTCATCAATGATGGTTTTCAAGTGAAAAGCACAATGCATGCTAAATTACACATACAAGCTGTGAAACTTCAAAAACACAAAGTTAAATCAATTTAACTGATTTTACTATTGTTAAATCTAGATAAAATTGAACTTACTTCAGTTGCAGTCAGGATGCTCCATTGGGGAATGCATGCATGTGTGTAATGGCCCACTCCATTTGCTGCTGTGTAGAATCAGAATCAGAATCAGAATTAGAATCCGGTTTATTGCCAAGTATGTATTCACATACGAGAAACTTGTTCGTGTGTGTGTGTGGTGGGGTTTTGGATGTCAGAGTCATCGGGGGGTCCCGGGCCATGTTGATGAGGCCGGTTGCGGGAGGGAAGAAACTGTTTTTATGGCGTGAGGTTTTGGTCCTAATGGACCGCAGCCTCTTGCCAGAGGGGAGCATCTGAAAGAGTTTGTGACCGGGGTGGGAGGGGTCAGCCCCAATCTTTCCTGCACGCCTCAGGGACTTGGTGGTGTACAAGTCCTCGAGGGAAGGCAGATTGCAGCCAATCACCTTCTCTGCAGAGCGAATGATACGCTGCAGTCTGCTCACGACCATGATGATTCAGTGATAACCACACTTCCAGGTGGATTATCTCGCCTGCACCGTAGCGAGTTTTCCACTTTTACCCGCTCTTAAAATGAGTATTGATTTAAAATAAACAATAAAAAGGTGCTTTGTCTTCGATGTCTTGTGTTTGAGGCTATCTGAAACATCGGCACCCGATGCATTCATCACTGTGTCCAGCGTTAAACCTCCACTGGTTCTACGTGTCGGCGCTTCTTTGCAAAGTCATGTCATGTTGTTTTCATGTCTGACGGTGACTTAAAAAAAGCTCAAAAACTGTCGAAAACCAAACATCAATTCTCCAAAGCGGTTCGCTGGATAAACACAATCTGAGAAGAAGATCGATTCTAGAAAATACAAATAAGCCCTGTGCTTCTGTTGTTTGAGCTGAAACTGTGACGGTGAACTGATCTGAACTGGATGTTCACTGTGAACACGTGAACACTATCTGTGTTTCTTGGCCTTCAGTGAAAATCTTTTGGACTGTTGGATTATAATGAGGATGTTTCACTATTTGTTAGATGAGTTGATTTTAAGTGAGAAAACAATCAGTAGGTTTGCTGATAATGGAAATAATCATTCGTTGCAGCTTCACTGTTCTTGATTTTAGATAAAATGAGCAATCTGAAGACGTCTGACGGCTCTGGGATCTTGTGATCATCAGTTTTCACTCTTTTCTGACATTTTAAAATATATAATTATTGGATTAATCGGGAAAGAATCGTCAGACTAATCAATAATGAGTTAGTAGCAGCTCTACCTTCTGAGGGGAGGTCAAAGACGGAGGACGGATGCTTGTGGATTTACAAACATACAAAGGGCTCATTCTGTTCCAGGATTCATCACTTTGCTCCAAAATCTTTGCCAAATTTCCCATTTTCCACCTCCACTGATCATCATATCATTTAACTGGGCTTCAAACTGCTTGTTTTGTCCAAAAAGCAGCAAATCTTCAAATTTTAAGAAGCTGAAAGCAGGAAATGTTTGACTTTTTTGCTTGAAAAATGACAGAATTGATTAATTATTTGACCCACAGAGGCGTTTTGATGATAATATAATCCCTGAGATACAGGACGTGTGTTCATGTCTATAAGCTGCCTTTGTCACACTTCAGGTGTTATTTACAGTACAGCCTCTGATTATTTGGACAGTTTATTCTTTTTTTGTGTTGAAACGAAACCATGACGCTGAGGTTAAACTGCGGACTTCCACCTTAATTATGAGGGCGTCTACATCCACATTGGACAAACTGTGTGGAAACTCTCACTAAAGGGTACAAAGGGTCATGATTCCTTCCTTCCTTCCCTTTTTTTAAAGCTGAAAGTCATCACTTTGACCCCCACAGTCATTGTTTCACTTGAAATCCAGTGTGCTGGACTACAAAGCCAAAACGTCTACTGGACTGTACGTTGTTGGTTCTTAGAGGTGCGTTACGGCCGCCAACTGTCGCTCTCGCATTACGTGACAATGTGGGGAAAACGTTACCTCGCGAGGCAGCTGGCTTGGCGACATCACGCAGGAATCCAGCCCCGATTTGTACCCGAATTTCCAGCAGAGCTTCAAAACGGTGTCTCCAGGTGACCCGACCCTGGTGCTGAAACTGTCAATCGACTAACCGATCAATCAACAGGAAATGAGTCTGCAGTAATTCTGATAAATCATTTTGAATGATTGCTCAAGCAGGATGAAAAACATTCGCTGGCTGTAGCTTCTCAAACAAAAGGATTATATCACTGTGAATGAACGGATGAATGTATGAACGACGCTGGTGTCTCGGAGCCGGGCCACTAGCACGACTACCAATGAGTATCGGTGTTTGTCGATACAGTATTGATGAGTAATTGGGCGTAGAAATGGAGGGCAACCTCGAACTGATACAGCCCTCGGGCCTTCTGGGTAATCTAACCACAATGACGGTGTTGGGGTTTGATGCAATACCATCGTTCTTTATTCTTATTTTCTTGAAAACCCATGACTGGTGGTTAAAAACTGGACAGGAAATGCATGAATGAGTCCCGTCGATGCTCTGCTGGTGAAATCCAGACGTCTTCATCTCGTGTTTGGTTGTTCGAGATATTTTTCAATAAGTGTGTTTTGGCTGAGCTCTCTAGTTGGATGAGTTTGGATGCATCATGAGTTTCTGTCTTTTAAAAGTTCAACTAATTTACTTGAAAGTTAGCAGAAAGTTGAATTAAGTCGATCCAAATGTTAACAAGTTAGGTGGACAGAAGCCTTTTCATTGACAAGAGTTGGAGAAACAACAGATTTTAGCCAACATGGACGGTTTTATTAGATTATATTGTTTTAAATGTATATTTTATTTAACCTTGTAAAAGAGTGTTAGACTAGACACCCAGGGTTTGTCCATAATCCTATTTCTGGGAACAAATAAAAAAAAAAATCATCGTGCCCCACATGAAAACAGCGAACACCTCCTCTAAACACCGACACTGCTGCAGTTTCTTTGCACAGTGAGTTATAATGAGCTCGCTGGCCTCCTGCTGTGTCTCTCCTCTGAGTTTTAAAGGTTATTTTTAACAGTAGGAGACACATCTAGTAGAATATGTGAACAATAAGCAAACATCTTGTGCTCTGGATCACTATAAAACACAGCTTGACTCCCTCCTCTACACCATGTTGCTGCCTAATTTAAAAATGTACCTTCACACCCTGACTTATTTATTTACCCTGCACTTATTCATTATGCATGATCTTTTGCACAGTTTCCTCATTGACGCCTTGTTCATATCTACGGTCTGAACTTTATTTTTAAGCTGCTGGTGATTCGAGTGACAGACGTGCTAGAAATGCTCAAATAAAATGTGTGAAACTACAGTTTTCTTTTCTTAAACTGGACCAAAGTACAAACTCGCAGAACCCTCGTCGCCTGTTGAAAACATCAAAATAAGGATCAAGAAGGTTGAAGTTGTGAGAAGTTTCTGTGTGATATTGTAACAGCAGCTCAGATCTTCATTAGTTGAGGGGAATTTGTCGTAGCTCACTTTAGTTCAAAGGAACTCTTGAACTAATGGAAGTCGACAGAACATTCGTCACATTCATTAAAGAGATGTACAAGCGCTCATGCAGACACGCAGCAGTCGTGAGCTCTTTGTGTGCAGGTCCAGAGTGGAACTGTCCTCTTTCAACACATTTACAACACGCAAGCTGCAGTTTACACCACCAGATTTCCTCTTAAACATTTCAACACTCAAATAAACTCTCTGGACTTGCAACATGTGTGATGCCACTGAGGGTTTTGCACGTTCATCTGCAGTTTGCAGGCGACAATCGTTGGTAAAACATGCCGTGCCACCGTTGTGATACAGATGTTTTTGATTTGCTCTAACCAATCAGCAATGAGTCGACACAGAAGCTGCTGTAGTGTTTGCTAGTGCCAATTAAAAATAATATTTCACCACCTGAACAGCTGCATTGATCTTGTTGCCATTTCTCTGGTGCTGTGTTTATTTTATTCTGTAGGTACTCGGCTAGTTAACTCTGGAGGCAGATTGGAGTCTTTAGGTCTCGTGAAAACAGCCAGAACGCTTGTTTTCCACCACGTGGAACAACAGACCGGGTTGGGTTCAGGCTTTTCTGTGCAGTTATTTGGTATCACTTGAGTTTTAGTAGGATTATTCTCAGCTGGGTAGAACAAACACATTGACTGACAAACACGACTGTTGCAAAGACGTCACAGAAGCAGTCTTTGCACTGCTGTTTGCCTTTGTTGGCCTTCCAGATAAAAGACAGTTTGAGTGTGTTTAGCTTCTCACAAAAGCAAAACCTACAAACAGTTTGTTCTTGATCAAGATGACACTTGTATAACCGACCCTGCTTGTTGTCCTTCCTCTTCTTGTCCTTGTTGTTATAAAGTTCTGTGTCCTTCACAGCCACGATGACATTTAAGGGCTGAATGCGTATCAGGCTGAGAAATTCCCCATGAGGAGTACTAATAAATGAATAACCAATAACAAATCTCTCTAAAAAGGAACAAACGGTTTGCTTTGTACCAGTTAACAAATATAATCGGACATTTCTTGGGTCTGTTTTCCAGTGATTTATGAGACACTAGTTCTGTAGAAAACTGTCGGCTTTATCTGGAACCTGCTGTGAATACGTTACCCAGATTACATTCAGTTTAGTGATTAAAAGCTAAAATTTTTAGATCTCTGGGTTTCTAGATGCTCGAGTTTTTAGTAGTTGTTACTCATAGCAGATGCAGCAATACAGCAAGTTTCATTTCCTTTACCATCAACCCAACGAACAGCTGGTAAGATGGAGGTCAAGAGCTGCAACGCCCTCTCAAGAGGTCATGCATTCACACACTTAAGGTGAAATTAAACCTTTTTTTTAAAAGGCTGCACAGAAACATCTGATTTAATCCAACCCTGAGCTCAGTTGATGTTGCCGACAATAAAATCAAGTGGCGTCTGCTCAGCTACAGGAACACTTTACAGCTGCTTTCTTTAACTCACAGAAACGCCAATTAGATCTCTCTCTAAGTGTGCTTTTGGCAGAAGTCTAAAGATGCCTAATTCATTGTAGTGTGGTAGAAGAACGCTGGTGAATGACTGACCAGGTATGATTTGGTTGAATTGACACATTTTATAGTTCTTAAGAGAGTTGATCTGCATGATCGGAGATGTTAAAAGTCCTCAAACTGTCACAAACTTATGCCAGTATCCATTGTTTTGTATCCTTTGTTTGCTTGAGTCACTGACGCATCTCTTCCTCCCTCTCTTTGCGTCAGGACGCGAGGCAGAAGTTCCGCTCGGCTCTGGTTGAGGCCACGGTGAAGCTGGATGAACTGGTGAAGAAGATCGGCAAGAGTGTGGAGGAGTCCAAGCCCTACTGGGAGGCCCGCAAGTTGGCCAGACAGGTCAGTCAATAGTGCATGGAGAGCTGGTGGGGGGAAACTCAGAAAGTTGGGTCTCAAGTAGAGTCCCGGGTCCAAATTATACCCTGCGAGTCTTTGTGTCAACTTGTCAAATACTGTGTTCAAGCATGCAGTTTTTTTCCTGTTTCTCTGCATGTGTTTTGCGTGATTCAATCTTCACCACTTCACAAAAACAACATCTCCGGTTTGACAACATTTGTCCGGCGTTCACATGTTGGGAACGGATCGTTGTCGTGCTTGAACTTGAATCGTAGCTTAAAAACTGGTGAGGAGGGGGAACTGCACAATCATGCCAGATCAAGATCTCAGTTCCCTTTTCAGCTCAGCATCCTCTTTAGTGTGTTGTTGTGTGTGCGGTGTGAATAAAGGGGGAAGCGTCCACCTGCAGATCTCGATAAGAGCTCAGTCAAGAGGCGCCTGATCGCCTGAAACTCTAAAAAAAACATTCGTTATGCCGCTTTCTCGGCTCCCCGCCATTATGATATGACTTCTATAGGAAGTATCAGTTGTGTTCAGGTTGTCACGAGGAGATAAATAAAATGCAATACATATGAGGGGTAATTTTTCACACTGTGCTGAAATACAGGGATGAAAGAGTTTCTGTGAACTGTGACACTGCAGTTGGATTTCCCTCTTTTTTAGCACTGTCCTTGTTTAACCCATTTAAACATTTTAAAGTGTTCTGAGGCCACTGCCACTCGTATTATGAGAAGCATCATATGGACATGTTCACGTAGACATTAAGCACACGTGTAGCCAAAAATACAAAATACTTAAACTTAACACCTCGTAAAAGATTGAAACCTGTTGTGGTTTTGCTTGTTTACTTTACTCAAATGTCTTTGTCACAAAACGTAGAATATTAAGAGTTTAGTAGATGATCCAAAACCATTTGTAGCTTCGTCTGTAGCATCTGTGCTTCCCCTGAGGATTAGAACCGCCAACCTTGTTAGCATTAGGCTAATTAATTATGTTGGTTGAGGCACCAAGGTCATCAGATAATCCAGTAATTCTTCCCTCCTTCATTTGTGTCAAACCTTTCAAGCAGGAGTGAAATGCTTCACAATGAAGACACAAGTGAGAGAACTGCATCACATAAGTGTGAAAAGTGTAAAAAGAAAGAGATGTTTGTGGTGTGCGATGGTCCTCGGGGGGGAAACTGAGATGAGGATGCATTCCATGTGATGGTTCTTGTTCCTTCTACCTGTCGTCTCACCTGCTGTATCCTCTCAACATTTACTTCCACTTCTCGTAAATTCAGCGTGTATGTGGAACAGCTCTGAAACAAGCTGCAGGTCCTAGATTTAACATTTCTGCAGAGAGTTGGGTGCAGTGCTCAGCAGAAACACTGCAGGGTGGGAAAGTGCAGAAATGTGTTGTGGTGAAGGGATAGGTTGTATTTCTGGAGGAAGAAGAAGACGACAAGAAGTAGAAGTCAAGCAGATCAAGGTTTCCTGCAGGACAAACTTTTTCTACCCCACGCACTCTTTTACTTCAAGAGAAACCATCTTTATGAACACTCTTTATTAAACGGCACCACGTCCTTTTCTGCACGACCAAACAGACTAATAGCTGACAGAAAAGATTGTCTCCTTGTGCAGATGACCCACTTTTGCAAGTTTTGCTTCGTTGGAGAGAGACTGTCCTGTAACGACACACTTCTTTCCTGCCGAGGTGTCCGGCTTGATTTCCAGCTCGGTACTGTTTGGTGTCCTACTCGACCGGACGAGTTTGGACTGGGTTTGACTTTCCCCAATGATCGTCGTTCTTGATCAGTTGGGGTATCATTTATTTGTCTTTTTTGTCGTTGAAAATGATACCGATTGTCGTGAGAAGGCAACTAGCATTAGGACAGAAGAGGAACCACCTTGAGACGAGAACATATCTGTGGTTTGGATAATTGTAGGCTGTGTTGGGGATCTTTCTGTCATAACAAGATACGATCGTTATATAAATCGCTGCGCTGCATCTCTTGAACCTTCCCAGGTCAGATTTCCTTCACGGATACAGGAAGCCCCGCGGGGGGGGGGGGGGGGGGGGGGGGGGGGGGGGGGGGGGGGGGGGGGGGGGGGGGGGGGGGGGGGGGGGGGGGGGGGGGGGGGGGGGGGGGGGGGGGGGGGGGGGGGGGGGGGG
>JAVQJD010105547.1:0-23790 GCA_036023655.1 Nannoperca australis
ACACACACACACACACACACACACACACACACACACACACACACAGACAGACAGAGTGCAGAGAGTGAAGAGGAAGGATTCCCTTGAGATTGTTGCTCCTCAAACAGGAGACATTTACAAGTGTTCCATCTCATCAGGCCCCCTCTCTCCCAGCTCTGCACCCTCACAGAGGGAGGAAGACAGGTTAAGTTGTAGGAAATCACCGTGACAGCACATGCAAATTCACCACAGCCCACCCACAATGGAACCTGTCAATCTGAAAGACTGTTTCCCTCCATCTGTATAGGTGTGCCTATGTGCTTAATCAAAATGAACCTTTTTCTTGGTGCCATCAGGATACTAAAAAAGGTCAGCTTGAGGTGGCTCGGCTCCAGTCCATATCTCATCTAGCCAATCGTATCGAGCCTTTTTGCTTGTTCATTTTGAATGTGTGTATGAGATGCAAACCCTCTTTTCTGATCAACATACACATCCCTTAAAGCTCAAATGGGTTCACTTCTCACAAACAAATGATATCCTTCCTCTTCTTGTGTGTGTGTGTGTGTGTGTGTGTGTATGAACATTCTTATGCTCATACTTATAGTATCTGCAGGATTACTTATTGAAGCCTTTCCTTGATTTTTGGCAGACAATACATGTTTTCCTCATTAACTGTTTATATTTTACTTGCCTCTGTTCTAATCTCTACTCAGCATAATTGTCTAATCAGAAGTATTTACAGATGCCCACTGGGCTTTCTGCCTTCCACCATTCTCTACATGCATTCAGAAATCTCCTCACCACATCTCTTTTATTGACTACATCTCCTTGTGGATTTACACTTTGTCCACTTGCCTCACATGTTCCATTATTTCTATATATCTGTGATGTAATACAAAATCCGTCCAACACATTAACTGCCCTTGTTTCCATTTTAGAGAAGGGATCAGTCAAGGGTTGACTGTCAGCTAACATTTGTTCCTTGTTGTAACAGTATCCAGTTTATCCACTGCAGTTAGATATTGGAAAGAAGTTGGATAAAAGAAATCTGTGGGGTGCCTTTGCTGTGGAGTAGGAGCTGCCAGGATTATTGCATTTCCCTACAGACGGGAAGTATCAGATAGAGCGGAGGAAGTTTGGACTGAAGCCGAGTGTGATGTTACACCTATTATCACACACTTTCCCACAGCGCAGTCAGAGAGTCACATCTAGTCACTGCACACAGGGACACACTGCTTATACACATGTATACACGTGAGCACACACCTTCTCACTTAAGGCACACACAGGAATGTAAACAAGAACAAACAAGCACAAAGCTGCCTATTCCATACACAGGTTTCATTGAATTCTTGTGAGGAATATCCATTATTATTTTGAATATTGGATCCTACTGATTGCTTGCCAAGGCCAATGTCTCTCTAGCTCTCTCTGTTTAATGTGTTGGGTAGGTCCAAGTCCCCAGCCTCCTCTGTTCGTCTGTTTAGTGTTTGTTGTCACAAGCCCAATTTGCATGTTGATATCAACTCATTATGATCTTTAACTGAGTTGATGAATGTAGATTATGCATCTTGGTACTCAGCTACTTGCCGCAATGGGTGCACATGTACATATCCATCCATATGCGGACACACATGCATACAAACACGCACACACTGGGATCTTAAATGAATATGTATGTCCTGCAGAGGGACAGAGGAGAAAGATGAATAGTGGTGTTGTTTTACACACTGTTTTACTGTCTCTTCCAGTCAACGCAGAATAAAGCAGCAGAGAGAAGTAAGAGAGAAAAAGACTGCAGAAAAGAAGGTGGTGGTGGTGGTGTTGAGGGGGGTCATCTGTTCTCTTTAGCATTATTCAGTAGATATTCCGTCTTTCTTTCATGCCGTTTACTTTCTCACCTACTCCCAGTGGGACATTCTAGCTTCTTTTCTTTTGATTTCTTTCTCATGTATCTCAGCAGGGATAATAAGCTAATGTGATGAAACCAAATGATGACAAGTGATGGCAGCAGCAGAAAGATAAATGGCTCCCACCGTTTACAACAAACTTGTTGCAGCATCATTTCATTTTAATAGCTCTTAGTAATTAGAGAAGATCGCGCGTTCTACTTCCTGTCTCTGCCTCTCACTCTCTGAGCCTATCACTTAATCTCTGTGTAGATGAAGTGATAAAAAGAAGAACAAGTTGGAGCAGACTGAGCAGCAAGACAGAGCAAGAATGAACAAGGGATGTCTGGATTTAGATGGTGTTTTTAGGCCGCTGTGCTCTGTTACCAAGCAACAAGCTAAAAAGTCCTGAGTCACTGAGTTTCTGTGGTGAAAGCTGCTGATCTCACCAAGGTCAAGGTGAAAGGTCAACACAGCTCTCCTTCCAAGAAAATATTGACTCAAAGCAAATACAGCAGCTGCAGAAGACAGTCAGGAAACACTAATAAAATGTTGGAGTTTGATGCTGTGTGTGTGTGTGTGTGTGTGTGTGTGTGTGCATGCATGCATTTGCATGCTTTCATACATGTTCTGTATACAGTAGGAGCCTATGTTTATGTATGTCCATGGTGGCATTTTTGTTGTGTTTGCATGCGCAACATGCATGTGAATGTTTGTGTGTGCATATAGTTGAAGTGACCGAGTTAACCCCATAGTGTGTAAATCTGAATTATTCATAGTGTGAAAGCCCACGAGACCCTCTATTCTCAGTGTTACAAATGACTACCTTCCTGCGTCTATGCGGACGCAGACTTGGTGAGGGTGGTGGTTTCATGTTTTTTATTTCGTGTTTTTACACATGTAAAAACTTCCCAATTGCCACAAATGATGTACTGGAATATAAAATATAGTGTCACTGTTGGATCAACAGTCAACGTCTCCAATTGCAGGTTGCAGTGGGATTGAGATTCAGCGGGCCAGACCCAACACAAATGTTATGCAGAATATATTAACTCGTTTAACGTTTAGCATCGTTATTGAACGAGTGGGAAGCTGCAGATGGGTAGGTGCATAATTGAAACTAGATTGAGAGTCTACAGCCATGCTAGCAACTCCCTGAGGCTGCATGTATGCACAGCAGTGCTTTGGGTTAAATGCTAATGTCAGCATGCTAACATTCTCACAATGACAATGCTAACATGCTGATGTTTAGTATAATGTTTACCACATTCACCATATGAGTGTAAGCATGCTAACATTTGCTAATTAGCACAAAACACAAAGTACAGCTTTGGCAAGTATTTGGTCATTATGGCAAATTATCCTGTAGGGAATTTGAATGTCTGTGCCAGATTTAAACGCAATTTCACTTAACTCCATGTCAGCTGCAAGTCAGGAGATCACCAAAGTCATTTAGATTCATTGTCTTGGTACCATGAATGTCTGTACAAAACTTATGCCAATCCATTTAGTATATGTGGAGTTCACTGGTGAAGTAAACAGTTTGACCTGCTAGTGGTGCTAGAAAAGCCAGAGAATCACCAACATAATTAGGACTTCTGTATCAAATTTCATGGCAATCCATCCAGCAGTTGAGATATTTCAGTCTGGACCAAAGTGGTGGACTGACCGACCTACCAACATTGCCATTCTTTGAGCCATGCATGCTATTTTTCAGTCAGGAGATTGCTGAAGCTAAGTTTTTCAACATGTAAAATGGATAGAAATCTATTGTCTGTTGTTTTTGGCTGCCATTTAATTCTGACATGGAACAACAGCAGAGGAAAGGTCTATTTAAGTTGCATGACAGGGAAGTCTGAGACAGTCCAAATGAACATGGTCTGTATTTAGGTTTATATATACGTGGACTAATATTAAGTATTCTTAATATATAATAAGTGAATTTTTCGTCTACTCCTATTTTTAAATGGTAAAACTACATGTGGCTGTATGGAGAGGAGTTAACAATGCCTACAGTGAGACTTGAACACACATTTGCTGGTCCTGTGATCAGAGCTATTAATCAGTGGAAAATCAGACAGACAGTGGGTGTACGGTGACTCAGCTCCCTCCTCATTGTGTTGCTCTCTGTGTGTGGGTTGGCCGGTAGCTCCCTGCAGCCCTAAAGATTGACGGGGAAACCTTCAGTGACTCTTGATGATGACTCATAGATCTGATTCCTGTCGTGAATCTGCTAGGGTTCAAGCTGGATCACACACACCCACCCCCAGACGCATCTGATCACTAGTTGACTGGCAGGTTCTCTCTGTGCATCTACGTCTTTCTCTCTATGCGCCATGTTAAATCTTTGCAACACTCCTTACTGGGTATGTGGCCCTGGGGGCTGATTTAATGGATTAATGAAGTACTCAATAATAGATGCACACACGCGTATACACACACACACACACACACACATATATACACACAGAGAGAGAGAGAGAGAGAGAGAGAAAGACGCATACTCTAACAAAAGCGAACATACCACATACATGCACATTCTGCACCACTCTACTCATATTAACAGCAACACAAATGGCTGCCACTCTGCTCCTGTCAAGCAGTGTGAGGGAGGATGGAGGGAGGAAGACTGCCAAGAACAGTGTATCAAAGGAGAAAACAGACAGAGGGAGAGCAACAGAGGAGAGGCAGTGAAAGATGTGACTGTCTGTCTCCAAATAGCAATTGTTTCATTTCTCCAACTGGCATGTGTCTTGTTTAGTCTGTGCTCTTCCAACATGCTAAATTGGTAAATATTGCAGGTAAGTTTGTGGATGTTGTTCTACACTTGTATGTTTCTTGTGTCTCAAATGAGGGAAAGGATAAGGTTAATGTACAGAGTGTGAGCGCTACAGAGGATTATTCAGATGGAGCAGGGATCTGCTTCATCTAATGAACAGCTTGTAATCAAATCCACATCACGGCTGCACTGCCTGCCTACAACGTGTGTCTGTGTGTGTGATGGGCAGCATGCATGGGTCTTCGATTATACCTAGCGAGAGGTTGTTTTTTATGTTATGAGAAATGTAGATTTTCACATCGGTTTAACGTAATTCACCAAACTAGGGAAGTTACTATGGTAATATCGAGATGGTCCACTTGGTGCGACTGAAAGAGATCTTTTAAGTAGCGATTCATTTCCAGATAAATTCTGTGTTTACAAATAATTTAAGACAAATCTATGTGTATTTGTGTATATCAATGAGTGCATTCATTTTGTATGTGTGCAGCAAATTAATGGACATGACTTTCGCAGCTTGGACATGGATGTCAGCCTTGTAATCAAATCACAGGGCTGGTAAATCAAATTACAGAGAGCAGCTAAGAGATGGGTGTGTCTATACAGTGCCAGGCAGAGAGATGGAGCTGGGCTCCTTGCCTAGAAACACTATTACCAGGAGTGGTCAAGCAGCCTTGCAACGACAGCCATGTTGGTCAACTGATGTGGAAGATTAACACTGAGAATTAATGCTTGCAGTTGATAAATCAGGTATCCAGGTGGCTCTGGAGAGTTTACAATCATCCAAATAGCATTTCTTTTGAAGTAGCTAGCTCATAATTTATACTTTATTTGTCAATCAGACAAAATTTATTGTAAATGTGAAGGACATCTTCCATATTTGCATAGTGTGATATATGGCAATCAGAGATTATAGTAAATGTAGAAACATCCCTCAGGTTTACAGTAGCTGTTGGGGAGAAGAAAATTAAAGAACAAGTGGAGCCACTACCTGTCAGAGGAGACTGTTCTGTCCTCAATTTCTCATTTGGTTGCCTTCTGCATTCTTCCATTTGATTCATTTCTTCATGTAGACAAATGTATGGTGCCTGTGTGAGCTTGTTTGTTACTATTTCATGGTATGACACCATTCAAATGGCTGTGGACAGCATGTGTGTGTTTCTGAGAGGAAGGATGGGATGGGGAATATGAGAGTAAGAGAGAGAGACAGAGAGGCTGCTTGAGTTAAATTGGAAAAGTAAATCCTTCTGGTATGATGCCAAATCATCACGAATGTAAAAATGGTGAAGCTAAGAGTGGGGAGGAAACATAGTGGAAGAGAAAGAGAGATAAGGGTTATAAAAACGTAGAAAAGCACACAAAAAAAGGGGGGGGGGTGTAGAGAGACATCAGAAACTAACAAAGAGAAGTAAAGTGTATATGGCACTTGAATGTAATTTTATGTTTTCACCATCTCAGTATTTTCCTTCTAGTTTGTCTTCTCTGACTCTCTCTTTCCATCTCAGACAGGCAGGTGCAGATGCAGGAAACAGTTTTGAAGCTCTATCCGAGGCTTTGGAAATGAAAAACAGATCTCACTTGTGTGGGATTGAACTAAAAAGCCACCTTGCCACAAAGTTCTCATCTAAAAAGCCCCCGAGTACAATTAGCTAACTCTGCATGGCCGCTAAAAGGGTCTTAAGAGATGTGGATTTCACTTTGAATAAGGTTAGCTGCAGCAATACCGCTGCCCTTGTATATCTAAATGGGGTTAGCAATTGCAGCTCGTGATTTGGTAATCATGACATTTGTTCTCTGCTGAATGCTAACGTCGATGCTAACCCAGTTTCATCAAT
Organism: Nannoperca australis; assembly: GCA_036023655.1. Taxonomy (NCBI): domain Eukaryota; kingdom Metazoa; phylum Chordata; class Actinopteri; order Centrarchiformes; family Percichthyidae; genus Nannoperca; species Nannoperca australis. Next base: position 6,483 of record JAVQJD010105547.1, read on the forward strand.
GCTAACACTGTCTTCCAAATTGAATTAATTCACAGGAGGATGTCAACAATAACCCCTAGAGCGCGTATGAGAGGGAACAGCTGAATCCTGAGTGTCTTTGCTTCTTTTTGACTCTGATACAAACGAAGCCTCGCCTCGTCTCACAGTGCAGACTGCGCCTATTTAAATGAATCTTTATAATCTTCTCCCTTTTTACTGAAAATCAGACCCATATTCACCCAACATGCTGCAAAGATTTAAACTGATTTTAAAAAGCAGAGATGTATCTGTGGTGTGTCTGTATCTGTGTGTGTGTGTGTGTGTGTGTGTGTGTGTGTTTGTAATGTAGTAAAGTTAATGCTATGCATTAGCTAAAAATGTCTTTCCTCCTCACAAGAGACTGGGTTGTATAATCCAAGCCTGTTTGAAGTACTAGTGTGTGTCGGCCTGTGCAGTACATGCGTGCACACTTGCACACTAGTGTGTTCATGCTTGTGTTCACACGTGTGTGTGAGTCCAAATCAGCTGTTTAAAAATAACATTGTATTGAAATGAGGCCCAGACCCAAAGTTAACCAACAAACTGTGATTAAAAACTAGATTCCGTGCTCAAATCAGCATAACTGGTAATGGGTCAGAAGGAAAGCTCTCTTGTTTGGACTTATCTGTTTCATTCATAAAAATATATGTATCATAAGCACAAAAAATCTTTTAAGGTTATCTTTGGACATCTCCGTTACACACAGCAAAACAGCTTGAATTCGCTAATTGTCCAGCACAAATGGCCCAAAATGGTTCCAGGGATGGCAATGAGAACTTCCCCAGACTCTGTCTGTTACCAATGTGCAGGATTGTGTGCAGCACAGGTTTTATGGTCTTTATGTGATGGTTTTTGGGACATTTTTCATCATTATTGGAGAGCGACAGAAGCATAATGAGCACAGAGAGGGGGATGATGTGCAACGGAGCTCCTTGGCTATACTGTACTCAGTATATCGAGTCTGCATGTTATGTTGTGTGGTATGCACCTCTGACTGCAATTCAGTTCAAATGTATTTGTACTGCACCATATAATACAAAAGCAGTTCAGAGTGCTCTTCATACAAACTAAATAAAACAGAACAAAATGTCCATGCATACACACACATACAAACAAACATATTGTACATATACAGTGTGTCTTTAGTGTGGTTGGAGCAAGTCTAAGATAAGACCACAGTCTATCCTTCTTTCAGATGTGTCCTTCTAGTATTACTCCTACAAGATTTCATTTTCTTTTAAAAATACTTGGTGCCAACAATTACTTTACACACTGGGTGCCATCGTTATCACAACCAGCATACAGCGCCATGTGCTGGAGGAAAGATAATGGTTTTGGTGCTGTTACAGCTTGTATTGAGACAGGTGTTCATTGTGCTAAACTTACAGCAGTCAGAGTAGTGTTTTCATTACTGAAGGTGTTTGTTTTATGTCTTTATTTGTGCTGTCATAAAATCTTGCATTTGTTCAGTAGAAGCGCTTTTTGTCGTTTCATAGTTTAAGTAAGACCGCTGGCCTGTGCTCTGCGTTGCTATAGGAACCACAAAGGTCAGTAGAATGTCTTTTGAGTGGGTATGTGAAGGCTCTGCGTAGGAGACAAATTTACCTGTCTGAGCAACAGAGAGAGAGAGAAACCATTTTCTATTGCTTCCCCTTCTTTTTTTTTTTTTACATCTCTAGTCTCCCTGTAGTGGTTCCTGCCTCACAATAAACCCCTTTTTACAAGCCTCTCCTCTCTTCTCCTCTCCTCTCCCTATCCTTCTTCTCTCTCCTCACTGGTTTATTGACAGATCTCATCTCCTCTCTTGCACCACACATTGTACTTCTAGAAAGGCATTCTCATCAACACTGACAGCTATCTAATTGCCCTTGCATCCTTATGAGTAGCTGTAGAGACCCCCTCCCTCCCCCAAGCTATTACTAGAGCTAGTTCTCTGCTACATTGTGGTGTATTTTATAGTGTGTCTTTTTATTGTGCACTGACTGTAGCCAGTAGTGTCTCATCAACTTGCAGCTCAATAGAGTAGTTCAGAACAGAGGATGTCCGTCAATGATGGGAGGTGAGAGGAGGAGTGAGGTAAATGAGCAGGGAGGAAGAGACGGAGAGCAGTCTTTCCTTTACAGATTAATTTCAGAGGTGTTTTGGTGTGCTGGCATGTCAAGGAGAGAGTGTGTTATGACAGTGTTGATGCACAGATGGGCATCACAAATAGCAGCATGATAAAACTGTGTCGTTTAGCTTTATGCATTTCTACACAAACCGCCACACACACAAACACACAGATTATTTTAGAGAAAACATTTTTTGTAACATTTTGTCCAGTTTTTAAAAACTATATTTGATTTGCATTAGTGAGACATTTTAACAAGCAATGAAATGAAAAACGCAAACAATCCTTTGCACACACACACATGCAGAAATTGATGAGACAGATGGCAAACGGCTGGTGGATGAGCCAAACTGTTCATGTTATCTTTAGGTGTAATGATGCGGTTAATGATTCTGTCTTGCTTGAATGCTATAGAATATTACATAAATTACAATGTATGCATTATCAGTTAGTGTGAGGAGAGAGAAGAATTTATCTTTGTTTGAATAGTTGTTCATTAGCCTCTCCCAGGCATTGAGCAATATGAGAGTCTAAATCAGCCAGATAAAGCATCAAAGTTCTGCCCTGAAACTTGGTCTGTTTTTAGCTTGACCCGATTGGATTAGCTGGTTATTAGGATGCAGCACTGAGCTTCAAGGCAACAGCATGTTTTATAACATCCAAACCTCATACTGGGTGGAATCAGCTACATGTCCTTGGAGAGGGAGGCAACGAGAGAGGCAGACAGACTGTGTATGTGTGCAAGTGTGTGTTGGCATATGTGTGTGTCTATGTGTTGTATTTAGTGTCTGTTTGAGGAGGATCAGACAGACAAACCTCTTCTGAGTTTATTGATTCTGTACTATCTTATCCTCCCTTAGGGACAAAACCACACTACATCGCTACCTTCTACACTTCTGTGTATTTTGTGTGGGTGTTAGGTGTGTGTGTGTTTGTAATAACCCTACATGAGCCCTGTTAGGGGCTGCGTTACGTTGTTTGTTGCTACCTCTGTGTGATTCCCCTGAGAATACATGAGGCACTGGGATTATTCCGGCCAGTCTCCGATCACCTGAACCAAGTCATCAGTCACTTCTGTGTGCGTGTGCGTGTGCGTGTGTGTTTGGGGGAATGCAGGCACACATAATTTATATCTTCCCTCTGTTGTGTGACAAGATGAGAGGATTTGTAAAAATGCCAAAACAATTCCTCTGTGTGTGAGTTTCTGTGCTGGCATGTATATTTGTTTTGTTTGTGTGTTATGTAGTTCCTTTTTTTTCCTGCTCATGTGTGAATATGCTTTTGTTGAGATGCTTACATGCAGTATAGAAAGCAATGTTTTATTCAGGGTCACCAAAACTAAGACAGGAGTGAAAAACTGAAAGAGCTAAATGGAAACCAACCATCTTTTATTTTATTTTACACCTGTGTTGTGCTGTGACAGGTAAAAATGTCATGAAAGATGCGTATAAGACAGATGTGCCATCACTTCTTCACATGAGACAAATTTTCTATATATGACATTATTGTGTAATCTGACATGTGTAAATAAATTAAATTGCTGCTATGCTGTGTGTTTAGTTGCAAAAGAAAACTTAGATTATCTGCAGAACAAATCTCTCAATACATTTTTAGTCAGTGAAATTGTGTTTTCATTAATGAGCCTAAGAATAAAACAAACCAAAATAACACCCTCGTATTGAAAGTAAATGTCTTAAAGCTGCTGTGGTCAACCTTGGAGAAATGAGCAAAACCTCTGCAGAAGACCTTATTGTTTTAGGTCATCTTGTTAAGAAACTCCCCGTAGGCCATGAAGGAAAAGCTTTTATTATGGTCTAATTCAAGCTACAAAAGGCCATAAAATCTGTTATTTATTTTCAATACTGATACAGATCTGGAGTAGTGTGGGTGTAAGACAGCACAAGCCCACACCATGGATGTATTATAACACCTGGATACCTGACCCAAAGATGGCGCCTGAAGTTTGGGCACCCCTGGTCAAATTTTCTGTTGATTCTGTGAATACTTAAGTGAGTAGAAGATGAACTGATCTCCAAAAGGCATAAAGTTAAAGATGAAACATTCTTGTCAATACTTCATGGAAGATTAGTGGATTATTTCTGTTTTATAAAATTTTAGAGTGGGGAAAAAAGGAGCACCATGCAAAAGTTTTGGTACCCCAAAAGATTTGAACTCTCTGACCTCTCAGACCTTAATTAGCTTGTTAGTGCTATGGCTTGTTCAGAGTCATCGTTAGGAAATGCCAAGTGAAGCAAATTATAAATACCCTCTCCTTAAACCTCCCAACAATCAGCAGCCATAGACTCCTTTAAGCAGCTGCCTAGCACTCTGAAAACTAAAATAGTTGAGGCTTTAAGAAGATAGCAAAGCGTTTTCAGGTAGCTGTTTCCTCAGTTCATAAGGTAATTAAGAAATGGCAGTTAACAGGATGGTGGAGGTCTGGAAGACAATGAAAACTTTCATAGAGAACTGCTCGTAGGATTGCTAGAAAGGCATATCAAAACCCCCGTTTGACTGCAAAAGACCTTGAGGACGATGCAGCACACTCTGGAGTGGTGGTGCACTGTTCTACTGTGCAGCGAAACCTGCACAAATAAGACCTTCATGGAAGACTCAGCAGGAGAAAACCTTTCCTGCATACTCACCACAAGATTCAGAAGAATCTAAACAAGGCAGATGCATTTTGGAAACAAGTGCTGTGGACTGATGATGTTAAAATATATATTTTTGGCTGCAACGAGCAAAGGTATGTTTGGAGAAATATGGGTTTAGAATTTCAGGAATAGAACACCTCTCCAACTGTTACGCACGGGGGTGGATTGATTATGCTTTGGGCTTGTGTTGCAGCCAGTGGCACAGGGATCATTTCACTGGTAGAGGGAAGAATGAATTCAATTAAATTCCAGCTAAATCTGGAAGTAAACACACCATCTGTAAAAAAAAAAAAACCTGAAGATAAAAAGAGGATGACTTCTACAACAGGATGATAATCCTAAACTCATCTCAGAATCCACAATGGACCACCTCAAGAGACGCAAGCTGGAGGTTTTGCAATGGCCCTCACAGTGCTCTGACCTAAACACCTGACCTTTTTCCTTTTTTTGTATTTTGAAACTGTAAAAGATGAAAATAAAAAACATAATCTTGCTCAAAATGTTAAAGAAACGTGTCATCTTTTACTTTATTTCTTTGGGAATGAGGTCATCTTTTACTCGCTTAGCTAATCACAGTAACATCATTTTTGACCAGGGGTACCCAAACTTTTGCATGCCACTGTATTCATTCCAATGAAAATTGTTACCTCAACACATACGCCGATAAAGTTTCTAGCTTCCGGGTTCCAGACCCACTGAATATGTGCAGTAATGTTTACTACGGTGGCCCTGAAGTGCAAAACACAAACGCAAATCAGACAACACAACACATTAACAGAAAACACAACACATTAACAGAAAACACAACACATTAACTGCTAACGGAAAGGGTAGGTACTCCTACCGGAAGACGTGGGTGCTTATTAACAAGGATCAGACTGTGTACCTAGCTGGTCTCATGTAGACATGAGCGCTACTGATGATTCAACGTTTGCTATTATCAGGTATTATTTTGATGCAGGACATACATATGAGGTGATACTTGACATGCTGTCAACGTTTCACAACATCGCTATGAGTATGCGCACTTTGAAGACACGTTTAAAAGAAGCAGGGTTGTACAGAAGAACTGGCTCCATTGTTTTCTTTCGTGTGACTACCTCTGCTTATGCTGCTTTTTCTTCTTTCGTTTAATGACGATTGGCAAACAGCTTACAGTGCATTACTACCACCTTCTGATTGGACGCACTGTCTGTCTCTTTACGGACAGCGCGTCCAATCAGCAACAATCCTTTATGACCATAAGAAGCCTCCCTTTCCGTTAGCAGTTAATGTGTTGTGTTTTCTGTTAATGTGTTGTTTGTCTGATTTGTGTTTGTGTTTTGCATTTCACCGTAGTTTCCCCCCCGCTGGCTTCGCCCCCGAGTTCATGCTCGGTCCATAGACTTTACATTGCGATGACATCACAGATTTTTAAAATACTAATATAAAACCTACATGGATCAAAAATGAATAATCGAACACTGTATAATGGGATGAGTCATAATGGAACTTGTTTGCAGGTGGAGGTGTCCTGTCAACAGTTTTACAAACATCTCTTTTACAATGGGCCTATGGGGAAAATGCTTTTTGGGCCGAGGGGAATTTTTCGCTGCAGTAACTGAGTGGAAAGAGTTGGAAGCAAGACTAAGCGGCAGTGCCGTATCCAGTTCTTATAATACATCCATGGCCTGCACTCTATCTCTACGCTGTTCTACTCCTCTCGGGGAAGGGTATTTTTTTATGTCTGTAGGACACAGCCAATCAGATCCAGACTCAAAGGGCAGGGGTCAGAGGTCACTGCCGCAGTGACGGCAGCACACTCTAAGACCTCCTGCCAGGTCTCATCTAAATGTTGCACTGGGGTCAGATTTGTGATTGTTGTACAGGGTTGAGGATTGCTAGTTGGGATGGAGAGCTGATTTGTGATCAGACAGAGAATAGTGATTTATTGAGGTTGGCTAGGGGGGTAAAAGGTGAGGTAATGGGTTGTAAACTGGTGATTTGAAGGTATAAGAGCAATAAATTGTGGTCTCAACTGTGTCCCATAGGTTTCAGATAATGTTGCCATACCCTTGATGCAGCACAGTGTCACAGTTATGCAGTTTTTCATCTTTATAAAAGAGAAATTATCTTAGAGGACAGTCCAACCTCTAAACATTGGCAGGGCCTATTTTTTATATGCTTGCTTACTAACAAACCTTACTAAATAAATTAGGATGGAGGGTCTCAGTTTTGATGCCTATATAACTTCAAGACCAATTTGTTTTATACCTAAATTGAAGGAATTGAAACAGAAGTCCAAGCCCTGGCAAATTTGTTATAGGATCATTGCTTCATTATACATCTCATTTTCTTTCTCTAATACTGTGGTTCATGTCATTTTGGTGGGGAATTTAAAAAAGGATATATTAGTGTTATCAGGCTTTGGGCTCTGATCTGCTCTGATATATTTGAAGGTCAGACCTCATAGAGGAAATGGAAATAAAGAGTATAATTTAATCTCAAGTGTATTGTAATAAAACTAGACACACAAAATGAACAGCGGAGACAACGTACAGCTCATTGTTTTAAAAGCTGATGGACTAATTGTATTGCAACAAGGACCACTTTGGAATAAAAAAACATTTCCACAGACATAATGAAATAAAAACTGAATGGATGGGGGATATGGAAGTGCTTTGTGTTTGTGTGTGACAGAAAAAGACACACACGGCAGTGCATTCATTTGTTCTCTGTTTAGTTGACTGGTTGTGTTTTGTCTCTCACACAGGCTAATAATTGCTAATGTGTTAGCTGTTTTGGTGCTGTTTTCACAGAAAGTGCCAGACTTTCAGAGGAAAAGCAACGCCACTTCAATTTGCACCTTGTCTTTAGAAATGTGTGAACCACAGCTAGAGAGTGCTTGTGTGTTACAAAGTGTTAACCGAACCCTCAGGGAATGGTCTTTAAAAAATGGCTTGAATTATGCTAGTTCCAAAAGAGAAGTGTGAAAAAAAGGGGAGAGATGAGGGGCATCATTAAGAAAGCATATGGTGGATTCTTGGAGAACTCCATACCAAATGTGTTGGTGTAAAAATTCTGCTCTTACTTACAGTATTTTACCCCAAAGATGCAACATAGATTAAAAATGACAGTGATTCATCTCAGGTTGAGCTGCAGAGAAAAATATGGGAAACAAATCGCTGGCAATAAAAAAGACAATTTAGCTCCTAATGTGGGGGATTGGGCCTTTGTGACAGTGTCTATAAAGAGACTTAACGTCCCCCTCAGTGACTCCCCTGTCCCAAAGCCTTACTGCCACCTCTTCATACATATACATGGCTGCTAAGAGATGCTTCATGAATACTATCAGGGACCCACGCTTTGATAGTATTGTCTGTGTTCCTACGTGAGTGTGTTTGAAAATGATTTTATTTTCTCCAAAAGCTGCTCTATAAATACTGTCACTGGCTCTATGTATTCAGCTGTTTCGCACGATCATCTCCACACACCTTGTCATGCGTGCAGCAGTTGTAGTAACAACCAGTAAGGCTTTGTGTTATCAACTGCAGCAGTTGTGTGTTGCCTGTACAGGCACCTTCACCCCAAGCTTTGCTGGTAATGGTTTTTCGCTAGTGGGAATGTGTGCTTCAAAAAGCTTTTCTGGGGTTAACAGTATTTTGTGTGTGTGTGTGTGTGTGTGTGTGTGTGTGTGTGTGTGTGTGCGTGTTTGTGCTTGTCTGTAGGTTTTTTAATCTTTTTTGTGTGTCCATGTGGGTAAAATTTTTAATGCAACTGTTTATCAGAGGAAAAGCCTGAGGGCAAAACTCTCTTTCTCTCTCTCTTTCTCTTACTCACACACACACACACACACACACACACACCCTATAATGAAATGTTAGCTGCTACAGAGTTTTGCAGTAGGCCTGTGTGTCTCGGTAGTGAGCCTTTATTAGTAGTGACTTAGTATTGTGTATGTTCAAGGGAGTTAGCTGTGTCAGACTGCAGCTGCCAGCTTTCTCTTTATTGCACTGTGCCGTAACTGAGCTGGAGCTCTCATCCCAAATCTACTTTCTCTCTCTCTCTCTCTCTCTCTCTCTTTCTCTCTCTGTGTGTGTGCGTGTGCATACCTGTGGCAGCTGTCATGAGCATGCTGTCTAATAATCTAATGTGTCACTCTTCACAGTGGAACAGATTCCATACTCTGGTCGCTGTCACTCTACTAGGAAGCCATCACACCTCTCTGTTTAGTCAATCAGTGTTTTAATTGCACTGCAGTGGGAGTGTGCATGTTTTTATCAGCGACACTACAGCAGTCTATGCATTTATACTTGTGTGTATGTACGGTACATTAGTTTGATATGAAGTAGCTCCTGAACCCATCTTTACCTTTGTACACCAGTGATGAACCCAGACAGACAATTAACTACACTTTCAGAACATAAGAAAAAAAAAGCATTGGTACAATGATGCACGTGGTGTATATTTATGTGCCTCTGACAGCCACCAGTAAGTACTCAGTTTGCCTCATGGTTGTTGCTTTAACTGCACTAACTATGTCTTATTGTCTTTCTTCTTGAATCCTTTTCACACCAAGGAAAAAAGCTGATTGGCAGCTTTCTGTGGCAATGAGTCAGAGCAACAATTTTCAGATAGGTAAGCTGCCTTTAGACCAACTTGGGAAAGCTGGCATTCCACACTGTGCAAAAGGGATGCTTCAAAAACATCTTCCATATTTTGTTGTTGTTTATTCTGTAGGTATACAGAAGCTGCCATAAATCATTGTGTATGTCTACTTTGATCATCACATTGTTTAAGGTCTTGAGCCACACAATGTTGCCATTTTTTAGACTGCATGGTATATTTGTTGCTGTGACACTATGTTTAGCTTGACATTCATATTAATAAAATCCATTTTCATATTTATTATATTTATAAATGTATGTTACATTATACATTTATACTATTATAGTACATTTATGTATCTTTTTTCTAGCCTCTGTATCCGAACATCTGAATCTCAAAAAATACCGGTGAAAGATCTGCTGATACTATGAGGACATTGCTGTCCAGCATGAGAGGGTGCTGAAAGAGTTTAGACAGAGATGCTAGTTTAAACAGCAGCTTGATGTGATGCTGTCAAAATGAAATCTTTATGACAGGACATAACTTACATGATTTTGATTAATTGGACCTTCACTGGCAGAACATTTGATAATGGCAGTGACTGGATTGCTACTGGGCCACCACTGTGACGGGAGCAGGGAGAGGGTTGGCAGTGTGTGACGAAAGAGGCCGTGCTCTCTGACAGACCTTGCTCTGACGCTGTCTAAAATATATGACTCCAGGTGATGCGCAGTGCTAATTAAAATTGATTACAGAGCCCTGCTGGTTTTGTGCCCTTCAGTAATAGTTCTCCTCTCTCGGTACTCTTGTTCATTCATTCTCTCCACTTCAAACAGCTTTTTGTGTATTCTTCTCCCTCCTCTTTTGCTCCTGTTTCATTTGGTCCTCCCTTTGTGACAAGCCAGTTAGCGATGCATCTGATGATGATTGTAAGAATATTGTCATTTATGACTGTATTTCAGCATGCACACAAATACACACACAGGCCCAAGAATTTCTCAGCATGACCTTATTAAAAGAAGTCATCATCATTGGAGGAAAAAGCTAAGTACTTGTGGAGAAAATGACACCACTGGTAATGAGGGCATTGCAATGACTTCCTCAATGAGCATTAGAGACTGAGACACGAGAAGAGATGTGACATGAGAAAAAGGGCTGAAAGAACAAAAAGAAAAGGAGCAGGGGAGAACAGGTGGGATTGATTTGGTCACATGGTGAGAAAGGGGGGTGGGATTACATGTGTAATAATAGGGCTACAGGCTGAAGTGTCCAGTGAAACCCTGGCGATGAGAAACAGAACACAGAAGTCTATACATCAGCTCCTCATTTTCCTTGACCACCTGTATCTCTGAGCCATTCTGTCAACGTCTCGAACCATAGATTGATGCGGGAAACATTTTCCCTCCTAGCATTTCCTTCTGTCCTTTTTCATAGCTTTATTTTTTACCGTCTCAGCTTGTCTTCCTCTACTACTTCAGTTCACATCCTCTCATCGCTCTGCAGTCCACAGGTTTATGCTCGGGTATTGATTTGTGTTTCTGAATGTGTTTGCGAGCAGCTGATATGTGTTTGTGTACATCTGCTTGTTTTGTGTATGTGTGTGCTATGTGCATATGTGTGTGTTTCTCTACTTGCCCAGGCTTGGGATTAAATGTCAGTCTTGTAGATTGATGTTCTCTCTGATAGAACGCCACAGCAGGAATGAATCCATTGCAGTTTACAGATGGGAATAGAAAGACACACTTGAAAGAAATATATATATATATATATATATATATATATATATAATATCAAGTTCTGAATGCATGTGCATCAACACCGCAGACTCAAATGCAGCAATTTCCATAGACACATTGCCAAAGTGGTGTGATAATTATTGATGGTCCATATTCAACATAGGATGAAGTTGTATGAGAGAGCGTCAGCAGAAAAGGCCAGGAGGTTAAATGTTTCCTTTTTCAGCACATGCAGGGGTCACACACTGGTAATGTGCTGTGAGTGGCTGGCAGTGTGCCATGTGGAAAGGGCACACTTCTACAGTTTCAGCGAAGTGGAAGAGCGGGGGAGGGCTTGTGGGTGTGTGTGAGTGTGTGTTTGGGCTTTTCCAAGTATGTGAACATATATGAGTATGTACATGTGAAAAAGAGTGTGTAAAGAAGGAGATTCATGGCGGAAGCCAGGGAATGATGTACCTCTGCTGCAGTTCTGGCAGTCATCCATTTTTTGATACATTTTTATCAGACTCTCCTCTGTGGGTGACCTCATTAATGTCTGTCTGTGTGTGTGAGTGAGAGAGCCTTTGTGTATGAAATACTGTATGTGTGGGTGTGAATGGATAACCAATCAGTCATTAAAGTAATTTATCAAGCAACATTGCCAAATGTTTACTGATGTGATGCTATTTTTTTCTGGTTTATTTAACTGTAAAATAAATAACTTGGGGTTTAGAACTGTCTGTCACACAAGAAGAGCCGTTTGAAGACATCATTTTTGGCTCTGGGAAGGTTTTACAGTTTTCTGACCATTTATAGGCTAACAAATAATAAAAGGTTAATGAAATTAAAGGTTAGATGACACGAGATATAACAATAACAGTTGAACATGTGCCTTCAACTAATGTTTTGTCTCACTGAATATTTTTTCTCTTCCCCGCTTCTCCTGGATCAGCTGTAAGAGGTTAGTGACTTCTTATCTCTATCACCACTCTGTGACTGGTACTGAACAAGCTCTGTTTCTGTGTTAGTATGGGTGAATGGTACGAAAAGAGCCTTGAGAACTATTATGTGGCCTCTCTACACTTTTGTCCCATAAATTATGGTTTAACATTGACAATGGCTCTCAATCCTTCTTGGGGGATTTTATGGTAGCAGACAACAGTAACAGTGTGTTTTCAGTACACCCACAAGAGTCCCACAGTAATACTAGATTTCTCATTTCTGGAATGAAAAAGACCTGCATGCTACATTTACTGGCATTAAGTCGGAACTAGTCATGCTGGAAAATGTAATTCATTTCACAAAGTCCCATATTGTCCAGACTCTCAAGTTTATACATGAGCCTATCTGGCCTCTACAAATCCTCAGAAAGTGGAAACATTCTTAGCGAGCAGCAGCAGAGGAGCTGTCCTTGGTGCTGAACTCATAGGAGATTTGAGAGCTGGAATTTACTGTCTCTGCTCAAGTTTTCTGCTGCAACACTGGATAATAAATGTGCTGTTTGGTACACGATTATATCTAAAACATTATGAGAAGTCAGTCCTGCTTTTATGTCGAGTAGACAGTTTGTGGCAGAACTCAGGAGATGAAAATGTGTTGTTTCACATGTTTGGTGACTTTGCGACTGTCTAAGTTTTATTTTTCTCGCTCAGACCCTCATTCTCTTTTTATTTTTGCCAGATCTAAATATTAGAAAACAATCATGGTTCAACATGATTTCAAAGTTTGATGATTGCCCTATGTACTTACACTTGAGAAATGTCTGCCAAACACAGATGAGACTAAATAAATATTAGTGCGTGTTCTTCTGCCTGAATACTTAAAGGCAGAGCTACATATCCAAGCTGGTGTCTCTGTTAGCAATGGAGCATTAGTTGATCTGATGGCGGCTCTAGATATAAGGGAATCTGATTGATTTGACTCAGTCCACAGTACAACAGTGAGTGTAGCAGCATTGCATCATGGTGCTGCTGTCAGACAGAAACCTCATACTTCCAGTTTTGATGTTTTATTGCTTCTGACTGGAATTGAATTGTGCTTTTCTGAGCGCTGTTGTTTTTTATGACCGAAGGGCCCACAGAGACCCATTACAAACCCGTTGTGTAGTTTCAAAATGCCCTGGCATCAATTGGAATATCTGACTGGATGTTACTCAGTTCCTCCCCAAAACATACAAGTCTTGAATCTGACAGCAGCAGTAGGTGTGAGTACTGAGTGTGTGTAAGCCAATGGTGGAGAGCAGAGATGGCAGAAGGTTCAGAACTGTCTCTGTCTCTCGTCTCTCCATGCACAGGAATGTTAGTTCACATGACACTTAGAAATCCCTGCAGCAACATCTTTCCTGCTGGTCAGCAGTTTCCAACACAGTCATTACAGCACATACACGCACCATCCCCCTACATATGAAGACATGCTGTGACTCAAATTGCGTACCTCTGTACTTACATTTGATATTTTGAGTTCATATGTGTGTTCACATTGACAAGTATGACAAAATAGAGTATATTATCAGTACCCAGACAATGTACCCAAAACTACCAGAAAGTGTGGAGCACTGCACATTTCTCACCCTTAATGGTCGCCATCTAGGCTACATAGTGGAAGGCGAGGACCACCACGTATGAAAATGGTTCGTTAAACGATTTTTTGTGCTAAAAGAAAAAGCATGTTCATTTTTCATTCATTTTAATATAATTGAACTGAAGTCAAGGGAGCAAATATGCTGGAAGATATTTCGGCACACGGCAAACGCTGTAAAATGTTGGCGATAATGCCTGGCCCGGCTGCAGTCCGCCATTAAAAAGAAGACGCAGTCAAAGGTTGCGAATGTCACACAGCACAGCAGCAGTATTCGATTTGAGATAACACTACCTGTCAAAACGCACTACACAAGTCAGTACATAGTGTACACGGTATACTGCATGTAAGTGTACTAACGGAAGTACGTGATTTGAGACACAACAACACTCTCCTTTAAAAAGAAAAGAGATGTTTTCCAGATGTATATGTTTATATGTTGTTGTCTATCTGCCTTTTCTCTTGTCTGTACTTGTATGTGTTTGCAAATGTGTGTTTGTGTGTGAGAGAGTGTGCACGTGTTTCTCTGCTGTAAAAGACACACTCATTAGATATACATTCTGAAGCACACTAATTAACAGCCTTGTTAAAACTCAAGCAGCTCTCCTGCTGAGGAACAGTCAGACAGCCAGCCAGCCAGCCAGACACACACACACACACACACACACACACACACACACACAATCTGCACATGTAGGCATACATATACACTCATCAACACATGAATATACATGAGGAAACATATCTGAATGAATAAAAACACAAGAAAAAAAATGCCACGCATGTGCACACTTCACGCGCAGAAATACAGCTCCACACACTGATCAACACAGACTAATACAAACACACACCCTCCTAATACACACTTGGAAACAAGCTTTTTTAATCGAGACACCATCCATCATTATGAGAAAGCTCCATGTTCTGCTGTTTTGCATGATTATTAAAGGTCATGCTTTGTATGTGGAGAGATTGTGGCATTAAACCACAGCTGTGACTTCTGAAAACATGGTACAGTATGTTTGATTTCCCACACAACATTTACATGGGAACCACAGCAGCCTTACACAACCCCATCTCCCACCCCCCTCCCCACCCCCCACCTTTGTCACTCCCTCATTGGCTAAACTTCAGTGATATGCATATGCAAATTTGGTGCTAAATTACTAATTATAGTTTATTGCAGTAACGGTACTTTTGTAATTAGCAAAGTGGTCACATAGAGGGGAAACTAAGATCAAAACAATACTTTAGAATTAAAGCAATAGTTTTGCAGGAATCTCCATAAAAGTACTTATCTTACATCTCAGTTTTACACCAAAACTGAGATGTAATGTAGGTGTAACATTTCTGTTTGGGTGTTCAAGTACAGTTGTTTTGTGTGACAGAACTGCACTGTGTATGCTTCCCTGATTGTACCTGTGTTGATGTGTTTGGATTTTGAATGACATGTACTAATAAATATGTGTAGATGCATAAAAACACTGGAGGACATGTTTGCTTATTGTGTCTACATGCATATTTGTACTCCATATCTGTTTATATGATAGTAATGGGTATGACAGAATAATGTATTTTAAATGCCTCACAGAGGGAGAGAAAACTATGGCTTCTTATTCTCTCTGTGCCTGTGGTTATGCATGAATGACCATTTAAATACACAGTAACAAACACACACAAGCAGTGTAAAGGCCATTTGCTTCTTGCTGCAGTCTGTCTTCATGACGCTGCTCTCACCAGGCAACTCACAGATCCCATAATTTAGCCCTTATCTTGCCTGCGGAGGTTGTTTGTAGGGGAATGTCTGTGTCTGTGTGCTTCTGTGTTTGTGTGTAGGTGTAAGTGTATATGCTTCCAAGCAGCTATTTTTGTGCCTGTGGACCAGGCACCAGTAACTCTGCACAATGTATTTACCACCACCTTGATTTGCTCTATTGTTTGAGTCTTGGCATTTGCAATCACTCTCCGCTACTTTGGCTAATTACCGCATTTCATTGAGTGGGTGGTGCAGCGAAAAGGGAAATTGCAGGCAGTGTATTATAAAATGTATGATGCTTAGTCAATCATCCAAGTTACTCACAGTTTAGATGTGAGGGTTCAACTTTAGTAATTATTGATGCAAAAAAGCTGTGTACTGGAGGTGGAGGTTTAGAGGAGGTGGGCTGGCTGGCCTTGAGCTAACCGGCATTTGCAGAAGCCAGGAGCTGAGAACTGAGATGGGATCAATGCTGCAGGTCTTATTTAGATTCCAATTACAGCCATTTCTGATCAATTGGCTTCTCTTCTCACCGGCAAACTGGGGCTCTGTCTTTGATCAATGGCCACACACACAGATAGGCTGACACACTCACAGTTTTTGTGCTTTCACACATGCAAACTCACACACACACACACACACACACACACACACAAACACAAGCACGGATGCAAAACCATCCAAATGTGTTTGATCAATGCCCACTCCTGCCTGAGAGCAGGATCTGCATTATTTCATGCTCTGTAGTTTTAATTGATCGCAGAATAAAATGATTAGTGAAGGAATCAGTCATGTCGTTGTTATTTTCCTTTTTCCTCACTGAGCCTCCTGCAATTCATTTGCATTGAGAAGCATTTGTCCTTGGATGTGTTTCTGTGATATTGGTTTTGATCTTGAAACACGTAACAGGTACGTGTATGGTGTCGTGTCATGCTTTGTGAGTTATGTATTTAACTCGTCAACACCCAGTTTCATTTGTACACTCTGCGGTGCATTGTCTTTTTGAAAATGACAGCAATGACCAGAAAGAAAATAATCTTTAGATACAAAGAATATATTACATGTTCATATTCATGTCAATTTTCATTGTAACTAATAGTCTGTTAAAGTTCAACATATTGCTAGCTTTCCATGAGCAGAAAAGCGGAGGCCACCCATCGTCACTGTGCTGTTGAGGTGCCTTTGAACAAGATACTGAGCTGCAAGCGAGAGGATGGCCAACAGTATAACTTGGCATGGACAGACTATCTGTAGTGCAACTGTGAAGCCCTATGACAACTTTTTGGACTGTTTGTTTGTGTGTGTGTGTGTGTGTGTGTGTGTGTGTGTGTGTGTGTGTGTAGGGAAGATCAAGAAATAATGAAGGAAGACATATTTGTAAGTGGCTGGTGTTAGTGCTCATAGTTTACCAAGAGGAAGGCCTCTGTTTTGTTATACAAGCAGTGGATGACCTTAAATGATTGCAGATGGCTTCACACACACAGACGCACTGACAGACATATTCACACACACACACAGTAGCCCAAACTCATCCCGTGCCCTCTTCCAGTGTGCGTCTGTGTCAATATGTTTGCTTTGTTTGGATGCATCAGTTCATTCTGTTGACTTATTTTCTGCATCAGAAACAATCGCTGCGGCAATTGGGAAGGGGATTAATTTTATGCAAATGTATGCAAATAACTGTGACACAGAACTCCATCCGCATCGGTTCTATGCAAATGATGTTTGCTAAACAGGCGTATTGGAAGGGCCTGCATTTCCCCGCCCCCTCCCATACCCCCCCCCCCCCCCCCCGGTGGCCCAAGAAGCCGGCGCCCCCCCCCCGCGGCCCCGTGGGGTTTTTTGGATTTGCCCTTTTGGGGGGGGGCGGGGGGGGGGGGGGGGGGGGGGG
>JAVQJD010105557.1:0-12319 GCA_036023655.1 Nannoperca australis
CTGAAACCTATTGTGTCGTTTTCTTCTCCACAAAATCCAAATGAACCGTAGCGCCACCTAGTGGACACATCTGAGGATATTACTAGTGGTTTGGCCTGGATGTGATTTGACTTCTCCAAAATATATTTTATATAAAACACACATTAACATGGTTGATCATTGGGTGTAAACCGTATTCTATATAGAATATCACTTTATTTCATAATATTAATAACATGCATATGTTAGACTACACTGGGGGAGACAGTAATCTGTGTTGAGAACTGTTGGGAGGTTTACACTGCCTGGTTTACATGTATATTTTAGGACTTTCAGCTTTATGCACCCAGTTTAAAACATTTGTTAAAGTAAAGTAATCAAATGTAATAAGTTACATTACTTTAATGAAGTAATCAAAATAGTTACATTACTTGTAAACATAGTAACTTGTAATCTTTAACCTATTACATTTAAAAAGTAACCTTCCCAACACTGACAAGGCAGTATGCCAAATGTCTGCTGATGTTACAGATAGACTTTGACTGAAACAGAACAGAAATCAAATATAATGAGTCTGTGTAAACTTGTCCAATTACTATCTGTCCCTTGTCCCCCTGATGCGACTGTAAACACACTCAAATTAATGCCTATGTCAGCACTTTACTCTAATTTTCCTTGCTTCATTTCAAATCCAATGTGCTGGAGTACAAAGGCAATACACACACTGTGACCACTCTGTATACTGCTGCAGTCTAAATGTGGCAAAAGTTAATTGCATCTTTCCAGTCAGTGCAAGCTGGCATACTGTGATCAACCTGGGTTTGGTTAAGAAGTCAGAAACTATGTCACCTGCTGTCAAGGTGGCTGAAATCCAGTAAATTGAACTCCCTGTTGTCCTGAGAGTGGTAGATGGTGTCAACATCCTGTAACAGAGAAGGAGGATGAGAGGAAAGATGTAAGAAAAGGAAAAACTGTAACAGAGTGAGAGAGATATGAGACAGTAACATAAAAAAGATAATTCTTTCCCCCCCAAAATTGTACAAAAGTGTTGTACAATTGTGTTAAAAAAACACAACAAACAGAAGTGCTTTTGTACAGCCTGTACAGCCTCCTCACCCACTGCACTTCTTCTTTGCAGCCAATTCCATTGTAGTCACAAAGAGCAGCATAGGTCTCAGAAAAACCTCCTGAATGATGGAAAGGAGAAGACAACAAATCAATCCAATGCAGACCACAGCAGATCCAAAACGGCAAAGACAGAATCAAGCCCGGTAGAGGACGTACTGTAGGAAGGAATGATAAGGAGAAAAGAGTGCATGCCAGAGATAAAAGAGGAAGTCAGAAAGAGTGGGACACAGATAGTCAGCAGTGAGAGTGAGAGATTAGCTGTAAATATTGAGGTGAGATGAAAGTATTGCACCATGAAAGAGCTTTTCTTGTAGATTAATAGGATTACTAGCAGAAAGGGAGTGCATCCGGTAATTTTGGTCTTCTGACCCACTTAAGGATGAGTCTCCAACATGAGTCGTGGGAGCCAGTGAGTCAGCGAGTGGCTGGACACTGTGTATGTCTGTATGCATGTGTGTTCGGTGCGATACAGACAGAAGCGTTGCAGACTCACCACAGGTTTTCTGGGGGTCTAATGACGAGTCAGAGTTTGGCGAAAACTTGTGACTTCCGTCAGTCAGGTCACCCTCTGCTCGAGAGATGGGAGGACTGAAAGACAGAAAGGGAGAGAAAAGATCTAACAACAACAAAAAGAGTGTACAACTACGCTAGCGGCTCCATAAAGTGGTCATTTACTGAAGGCTAATTTCAGCATGCTAACATGCTCACACTGACAAGGCTAACATGCTGATGTTAAGCGGGCATAATGTTCACCACATTCACCATCTTAGTTTAGCGTGTTAGCATGTTAATATTTGCTAATTAGCTCTAAACATAAAGTACGGCTGGAGCGGATTAGTAGGGTAGGTGTAAAACAATAAAAATAATAAGCACAAATAAACATTTTAACCAGATGATGGTACTAGATAACAGACAAAGGGGTCACCAACGTGAATACATTTCATCCTAAAGGGAATATTAACCTGTGCACCAGATATGGCTGCAACTAACCGATTATTTTCACAATTCATCAATTAATCATTTAGTACTGCAAAATGTCAAACATTTGCTGGTTCCAGCTTCTTAACTGTGATGATTTGATGCTTTTCTCTGTCACTTACACCAGTAAATGTAAAGACTGTTGGTTGGACAAGGGAAGCAATTTGAAAACCTTATTTTGGGCTCTGGGAAATTGTAATTCAAATCTTTCAAACATTTTATAGACTAAATGGTTAATCATGAAAATAAGCAGCAGATTAATCGATAATAACGGCTTCCTCTGTCAAACTGTCCGAAACTTAAGGAGGAGGAGGAGAGACGTGAGGCAAACATGCTGCGTAAGGCACAAGGGTTTGCGTTCTAAAAACAGCTGGAGGTTATTGTTGTTTGGCCTGCTGCTTTGGCCCGGTTACAAACACAGTCAGCTGTTGCCAGGAGTGGCTGTGACACACAGCTCATGGAGGCAAGTACATGAAGTAGCAAAGCAAAGCAATTTTTGATAACAAGAGCATTGTTATCAATGCAGCCGGAAACTACAGGAGCCAAACCAAAAACATCTGAAATATGACCAACAGTACTGTGAGCTGGGTTTACTTGGACCGGCTCAAATGACTCACCGCAGCCTCAGTTTGTGATTAGTAAAGAAGTGCTAGCTAATGATTGCATGCAGCCTGCACCACAAAGTCACAAAGAGACTGGAGATATTTCCAGGAGAGAGGACAGTGGTGAAGGACCTGAAGGTAGGTCTCGTAACAGGTCTTTTTTGTCTGAGTGGGTGTCCACACTGTCAGACTTTGAAAACCACTGCACCAGAAGAAAGGTCGTGGGATCACCACTAATAGTCATTAATAAATATCCTCTGGGCACAACATTTCAGGGCAATCCATCTAATAACTATTGAGAATTTTCAGTCTGGAGCGACCACATGCTGCTAGCATCTATTAATCTATCATGTTTATTATCTACGTTTTCAGCAGAGGTGTTATCCTTGATTTTTGAGAAGAAGTGTTGTGATTAGAAACCCTCTGCTACCAATTACAGGTTAGGGGAAAAGTAAATGGTAAATATTATGCTTCCTCCTCCCTTAGCTGCTACTTCTGAAGTGCCCCTGAGCAAGGCACTGAACTCCCAGCTGCATAAGTGGAGCACTTCAGTGCCCATGAGACGGCACACTGGTACAAGGCTAAGTATAATCCTCCCACTCCTTGCTAGCACTCCTCCTGCAAGACATTGTTATAAATAAAAATGCATTCTCAGACATCTTGGTAAATAAAACTACCAAAAGGGTATTTGACTTACAAAGATTCAGAACCAAATTTAGCCTATGCCTACTAAACAAAACACAGCTGCATTATATTTTCAAAATGATAACACTGTCTTGCTTGCATTGGCAAGATGCTAATTTGCAGCACACTTGGTTCATTGATTATAGCTCCAGTCAGAATTCCGATGGAAAGCAATAGTCTGCAACGTCGAAATTTCTTATGACACTGCTTTGGTAGTGAATAATGTAAACTGGAAAATTGGATCCCTGGGATGCTGTTCGAAGCTACTGTCGCTGCCTGCTGTAATTACATAAAAATAATCATATTCCTCAGCTTACTGGTTGTTGTTTTGTTTATATTTCTTTGACAAAAAAAAGCATCCAGTAAACAGAAAAGAGTAAGGACTGTGATTACAAAGTAAATACTATGTTCGCACATAATACTGTGCTGTACCTGCTTCGGCTTTTTGATAGGATTACACAACCATACTGTTGCATTCCACACACACCATCCTTAATCCCGTTTGTCAACAAATCACACACAACACCTAACCACATCCGTGACCTTAATCCCCACCTTATCTCCACAATCATCATCCGCCCCTGGAGCGTCTGTGTGTTTGTGCCCGTTATCTTGATACTATCTGCGTTATGAACTTCAGTACAGCAGCACCATTCTGTTACGAGGCAGCACAATCAAACTCACAACATCGTCCCTCCCTCTGTTCTCCCCTCTCTCTTTTTTCTCTTTAAATGTTCTCACTGGAAGCAATCATCTGCCAGGGCTCTAATGGAAAAGAGCCATTCTGAAAGATGATAGAGTGTGGAGATAGCCTTGTGCAGGTCAATAGTCAGAGAACAGTCAATCCCATTGCTCTTAGAAATTGTAGATGAGACCCCAGAGAGAGAGGAATACACTCTGCTTGTCTGCTCACCCACATTCACATGACATTGGGACAAAAATTTTACCATTTGAACTCAAACCTATCCGGGCTATTCTTTAGTGTCTGTCCTCTGTGCTTACCTCTTTAGAAACAGCAGAGGACATACAACTGCATAAAAAAAGTTTTTTGACTGGAGGCCTCCATCAGCGACTGTGTGTTTTGCTACTCACTGCTTATAATAAATAAGCTGTTTTTAAAAGGAAAAGAAGAGCCAAAACAATGCCTCCAGGTAACAGCCCACTCAGTGTCAGCTGGTTGATTTAATCCCAGTGATTGTTGGGTGTTAAAGTCTACCGTGACACAGGAATGGGTTGGATGCAAACTACAGCAATACAAGAATGCATTTGGCTGCTGAGGAGGAAAGCTGCCCGAAAGTGAAGCTGTCAACTTGCCAACGCACTGTCGAGTGCTGTTAACGTCGGCCAACTTGTCTCCACTCCTCAGAACATACAACACAAAAACAGAAAGACTTGTCTCTTTCCTCGAGGCGAGGATGCTCGGAGATGCTTACGCATAAATGGAGTTGTTGAAGACTCGAGAGAGGGCGTAGTTGATGTGGCTGACCATGTGATCCAGCTGGTCCTGGGTCTGTAGTCTCAGTGAGTAGGTTGTCTTGTCTGTATCGATGACAACCTGTATATGGATGTAACAGTCTTTCAATAGTACTACTTTACTGCTATGAAGATCCAAACAGCAGGAACAAAAAGAAACTGAACTTCAATGCGTCACCTGGTGCTCTGGATAGGTGTTCATTGCTCGGATTTCCAAGAAGTTGAAAGTGACTTCCACCTGAAAACAGCAGAAAAACACCACGCTTTGTCAGAATCACCTTTACAAGATAACTATGTCTTTGTACAACTTGGTTTTGGCCATGGTTTCTTTTGATATTGTAATATTGTACTTGCCAAACTAAATGCTGAGATCTGGGAATACAGTGCCATCGCTTCAAAGAAGTCCGATGGAGCAAGGAACATGAGCAGTCAGACAGTTATTCATGTTTTAAAGGGAATCTCTGGTATTTTTAAACTTGCCGAAATTTTTTGAGTCTAAAGAACAAATTCTTACCAAAAGTTTAGGAATTGGTCGAGTAGATCGCCTCTGCAATGTAATCCTTTGGGGCAATTGCGACCGTGAAAAAGTATGTCCACTAAAAATGCTTGTTTTTGTCACCGACATGCTCAGATTATTATATGAAATGTCTGTAGTGTTGCTGCTGTCCCATATCTCAGCATTTATTTTGTTGTACAATGTTTTCATGACTGATAAAAAAAAATGATAGCAAAATCTACAAAAATGAGACCCAAGTTGAATTGGATTATTATTATTAATTATTATATTATCCATTAGGAAAAAGTGTGGTGGTTTGTATATGGATTAAACAAACAAGAAAGTTTGTGAGAGTGCTGGTAGCCTACTGTTTCTCCCTGCTTCCAGTCTTTGTGCTAAGCTAACCAGCTGCTGGCTGTAGCCTCAAATTAAAATATGAGACACTCTCAATCTTCTCATCCAACTCTCAGCAAGACTGCAAATAAACATACTTTCCAAAACATTTGCTTTAAACCACTGTATATGCCTCCTGCCACCTTATCGTCATCACTGTAAACATTATTATCATTATTATCACTCCTATCATTCTTAAACATCATCACCACAGCTTCATCGTTATCTCTTCTGAAAGTCTGTTTTTTTTGTCACATCTTTTTGCGGAATTACCATAAGATCAAGGCTGGCAAGTGAAAGCCATAAAATTCCACTGAGAGCAGAGAACATTTACCTTGGTGGGCACTTTGACAGCAAAGAGATACAGTCTCCATGTTGCCAGGACCTGAGGGGAGAACACATTCATTTTTCTGTCACAGAGCAGGAAATGCAAAATGCTAATTGAAGCAAAAAATAGCGTAGCACAAACACCACATAAAGAGAGCAAATCATCTCTGCAGCTCATCGCAATGGCCCCCGTAAGTCACACTAAGCACTCTAGACATTAGCAAGCTAATGATGATAGCACGCGTGTGAACGAAATATTAAGGCGAGATTGAGAGTCACCTGACAGCTCGATTCATCGTGCTAAGTTGTGTTGATGGAATGAAGGAACACTTATTCAACAGATGCTTCATTGCGTCAGGGAGGAGACTAATGGTAAGATGAGGGGGACGAGGAGAAAGAATACAGGAAGAGTAAGCAAAAAGAGAGGTGTGCTTTTGCCAAAAAGAAAAGCATTACCATTTAAACGTGTCTGGAGCAAAGTAAGACAAGGAAAATGTGAATATATTCACATCTGCCTATGTAATTAATCTCATTCATAATTCAAAAATCCATAATTAGCATACCCAATGCATTCACCGGGCATCTCTATCCCTCCCCAGCTCTTTTTCCAATTCTTGGCCACACTTTCGTTTTGCTCTTTTTCAGCTGCCTCTCAATTTCCATTCTTACTTTGTCCATAATTCCCTCCCTTGCATCCTGTCATTCCTCCGATTCCTCTCTTCATCTCCATGGAAATCTGTTCACCCCCCCCCCATATCTTCTTCTTTAATCCCTAATCCCCACACACACACACACACCTCCCGGTGTGCCACAGTGGCCTGTCTGGCTTGCTCCCGCCTTAACACCTCATTCCATCCCCTCCTGGCCTCACCCACCTCCCTCCTGCCTCCTTCTCGCAACTCCCCTGTCTGCTTTCCCGTTTCAGTTTTTCTATTCTTTTTCTGCTCTGTCGCTTTCAATTCCTCAAGGCCTCTCTGTGCTGAATGGCTAATGGCGCCCCGCTGAGTGGTGGTGAGAGGAAGAAAGAAAATGAAACATACAAAGAGAAAGAGAGAGGAAAAAGGAGAGATAGAGGAGGCGATAGAAGGACAGAGACACCAGATTTCCCTCCTGATAATAAAGTCTTTGGATACTACACCAACTGCACCAAAGCTGGCCTCACAAATCAGCTTGTTTCTTTAACTATATAGACATCCATAACACAGATTCCCAAAAAGAGAAGACAGAATACCCACCAAGGAAAAAAAAGAGCTAGTGAAGGGACCTTCACAGAAGATTGTTAGTCCAATCACAACTGCTTGACAAGTTTGAAAACTCTGTTATATAAATCCAAAAAGGAGCGTGATGGGACCTTGGGGCACGCAAAAAGGGAAAAAAAAGAGAGATGAGGGATATATATATAGTCAGACAATGAAAGACAGAAACATCTTCTTCCTTCAAAAGCCTTGTAAGCTGACAGAAGGTCTCATCATGTAAACAGAGGCATCAATAATGCAGGCTCTTTTGACGGCTGCCGATTTGATCATCTGATGCTGAACAAGGCCTCTTGCGTACGGTTTCTTGATATATCATTTACAGCCCATTGAAGTATCATTAGAGACAATCAATACTCAAGCCTGTTATTTTTTACCTACTTGAATGGGGTTTGTGCACCAGTGAAGGAAAACAAATTCACTCAAGTCAAAGGGACTTTTATTCAGTATATGAGGTATAACAGATACAGGGTTTGAGCCGGAGCGTTCAAATTTAAAATGTTCTTTCACTACAACCTTCCTGCACCCTGATTTCACCCCATAATATCAAGGGCAGGATCTATTCTGTTAGAGGGCTTCTCATTTTTACAGCATCACGTGTCTGATGGAACAGATATGGTTCTATTTAATTTAGCATGTTTGGGGGCTTGAACGCCAGTGAACTACACTCAGTAGTGTGCCTGAATGCATCCTGTGTAGACACAGACAGAAGGCAGAACTTGCTGCTGCTTACGCTACGTGGGCTGTGTTAGATTTTATACACTGTATTAACGTTTAGTTTGTAAATTAACCAAACTACAAAATGAACATGCACTACAAGCCACACACTACTAAATATGTTTGTTTGTTTTTTTGCAGAATGGAATACCACTCTATATTGTTGACATTTAAAAAGTTAGCAAGTGTTCTTTTTGCTATTCTCAAAGAACAGAGTGATGAGTCTGTGGGTCAATAAACCATAGCATTACCTTCTGGATCACGTCTTTTTCCAGCCCAACACGTAGCTAGATAGGAGTAGAGTACTGATTGACAGCTAACACTAGCAAATAGTAAACATTAGTTAGAGTCCCTCAGTTCTACCTTTAAGTACATCACTTCAATATTTTAATCAGCTTAATCTGGATTCAGAGGTGAGCAGCAGCTTGTCCCGTCATTACAAATTTAGCTAAGCATCAAAAGGGGAGACTGAGCTGAACAGGATTAGTTTATAAATGTGTACAAAACTATAATATAAAACGAATCACTAAATAAAATATCACTTTTCAATGTCATGATTATACTAATTAAGTATTTTAACTATCACAGTAATGTAGTTCTCACTAACACAGAAAGTCTAGTTTTATAGATACAGATGAACATTGAAATTGACTTCAAATAAAATACTGATCAAATATTTGTGACAGTTAAGTCCTGATTAAAGGAAAGCACTTTCCTGCCCTATTTTTAGATAAGATTGTAGAATTTCTTTAAAATCTTTAAAACCCTGTCTGAAACAGGTGAAATAACAAAAAGGTTTATTGAAAATATCACAAGTGTTTCTTTCTGAAGCCATAAGGATAAATTATCCAGTCATTAATACAAATTGGCACAAACACCCAGCGCTTAAGTCAAGCCCCAATAGCCACAACCAAGATTTCTTAGCTCTCATGTGGCTTTCTGGCAACCTTTTCCTCCACAGATCAATCGACAATCCTAAAAGCCGCGCAAAGATTCATTTTCCGGACAGGAAATCCTCTGAGATGAAATGGTCGACTTTTTTGACCTGGACAGCCAGGGAGGCGGCGGGTGACAATCTCAAAAAGTGATGAGGATGTGGCGAGAGAGGAGGACTGGTAGGTGAAGATGATGGGACGGCGGAGGTACAGAGGTGCCCTTGCTGTGACGGCACAGTGTCAGAAGCACTAGTTCAAAGAGGCAGCCAGCCGGCCCCTGAAGAACTCCTCGAGGGCAGGGTGGGAGTGGGAGTCGTACAGAGGGAGTACGTGTACAGCACGTGCACGAAAACAACAAATGTATCTTTTTCTGGATGTCTGTTTGCGTGCGCACGCAGCCATGAGGGCAGAGGGCGGGGGCTTATATTAATCATAAGCTGCCAGGCTCTGGGTCTTGCACTTCAAACGAGATGGTGCAAATCAAAGTGTGTCTCTGGGTCGTGTGTGTCTGTCTGTGTGTGTTGCGGCGCTGCCTCTGAGGGAACAAGCCGAGGATCAGTGCCAGATTTGGCCGCCTGCGGTATTTCTGGCTCGACCACAAGGGCATTTTAACACACACACACACACACACACACACACACACACACACACACACACACACACCGTATATATCGTACACACAGCGCAAAATCAGAAACATTCCGATACAGACATTTGCAATAAGTCTGGCATGCTACAGCGCACACACACAAACACACTCCATTTTTACTCTCATGCACGTATAATGATGCACAATAGCTTGCTAAGCTGGCTTTGGACTACACTCGCCCGTCTCTCTCTCCCTGTCTCACACACACACACAGTCAGCTACCATCACTCAAGTGAACTCAGCATCACAAGAACACAACCCTGCCATCAGTCAATCTGTCAGCTTACGTGCGTGCACATGTGCGCGTGTGTGTAAGTGACATGGGGTTTGAAAGCACAGATGCCCCAGGTCCGGCTTTATAAGTGGACTTTAGAGTGGTTGAAAGAGAGAGTGAGAGAGGGATGGAGCCAAATGAGAGGAAAGAAATGCAAAGCTCAAAAACACATCTTGTTCCAGTTTCTCTCATAAAAACCAAGAGACCAATGCGTCTAAATCAAAGACATGGAAAAGAGAGCGCTCTGAAATCCAAAGGACCTCTTATAAAAAGAAGAAAAAAAATAGGCGAAAAGACACATAATGGGAAGGGGTTGCAGGGCTATACTATAGATGGGAGTAAGAGATGGGATGAAGTGTATAAGAGCAGCAAAAGGGGCTGCAGAGTGGGCCAGGATTAGGTGAAAAAGAAAAAAAAGAAAAACATGAGCGAATGTGGGATGAGATAGAAATGAGCAGCGAGTGTGGGAGAGGCTAAACAGATGAAGAAAGAGGGAGAAAGAAGAGGGGTGGATCAGGACAATGAGAGCGAGGGAGCAAAAGGAGAGAAGGAAAATGAATAGGATGGAGAGATAAAGCAGAGGCAGAGATACTTTGAGGTGCCTCTGAGCCCTGACAACACACACACACACACACACACACACACACTTCCTCTCCTTCTCATGGGGGAAGAAAGAAGGTCAGCGGTCACACTTCATAGCCTCGCCGCCATAGGCTACCAACATGTGTCCACCACCACAGTCCTAATTACAGCAGAGAGCGCTCGCCACGCACCGTCAGATGATAAACCCCAGACAGAGTGAAATAAATTTGTATCTCGCAGCTAAAGAGCCGTGAAAAGAAAATCATGGATGATGCAGTGGTAATGTTTGTCATTACACAAAAAAGTGTTGAGAGACTGAAAGTATAGAAGATTGTGCTGCTGGCACAGGCTGTGTGTACTCTACCACTTTGTTGTCAGGCTTTCTTTCACAGTCCAGCGCACAGTTGGAGTCTCTCTGCAACAAAGGGTCATCTCAGC
This sequence comes from Nannoperca australis, assembly GCA_036023655.1. NCBI lineage: Eukaryota > Metazoa > Chordata > Actinopteri > Centrarchiformes > Percichthyidae > Nannoperca > Nannoperca australis. Next base: position 10,909 of record JAVQJD010105557.1, read on the forward strand.
TGAAAGCAAGGCCCAGATTCCCCATTTGAAAATGTACTAATTTATTATGTAATTCAGTGAGCGTACCATGACTTTGTTTGCCACCATGCACAATTTTTACAGCTTGAAAAACCAAGTGGTTCAAAAGTTGGTTCAACTTTAGGAGTCATCTCGTCTTATCTGGCTTCACTAAACCTAAATCCATTATCAACTCGGCCAGGCTCCCCCACTCAAGCCACGAGGGCGTTCATAAAAGGGGCGGGGTTTGTAGCAATGACCAATCACAAACATGACAAGTTTACTGGCAGCAGAGCGGCATACTTTAATGACAAAAAGCAAACTATAACTTTAAAATGTCTCTAATATAAAACACATAATCCAGAATGAAAGCAACACTGCTGCAGCTGCTAAATACAGGAAGGAGCTGGCAAGAATATGGCTGACTGTGTGAATGCGCAAATTAACAGGCTTATATCACTGCCCGTCATTGGTATTCCATTAAATGAATGTGCTGCTTATTCTTATGGTGTGTATAACAATTTTTGCCTGATTCTTTCAGCTGCAACCCCGGCGGTGTCAGATGGAGCAAATAAAACATAAAAATAAAAAGATAATTTAGTGGTAAAGACGCTTACATTCACACCTTATAAGTAAAAGGATTTAGTGCTTCAATCAGTCTCTGTTGTAGGATAATATCTGGATATAAAAGCACAACGAAATGGCTTTGACATTTCTTGCAAGAAGCTGACAGATAAATCAGTCCCTCCGATGTGAAGCTCTCCTATAAAATCTCACGAGCTCCACTTCTTTTCAATTGGTGACATCATTTTCGACGAGAATTGATTGGTCAGTGGGCAGTGCTTTTGTACGAGTTGATCTATTATCTCGAACATACCCTGCTCTGGAGCAGGTTTGGCGTGCAGCATAAGTTATGGCATGACGATTCACCCTGGGAAGAAGTGAACCACCATCACAGAACTGAAAACCTGAAGTTTCTTCATTAGACCGTCTCTGTCTGGTAAATGTCAACATTAATTTATGCAGATGAAGTAAAAAAATATATATTTTAAAACTGGAGTAAAAAAAAACATAGCTGAAGAACAACAACAAAGGCAGAAAGGAAAGAAATTAAACGGCAACAAAACTACATTTAACAAGAAAAGACAACTCGGTAAAGGAAAATGAGATTTATGAAGCTGAATTAAGGACAACTATATCTAAAGATATAGTTTCTCTAGATGGCATTGCACTGACCTCCAGCGACACTGTAAGGAATCTTGGAGTTATCTTTGATCAGGATATTTCCTTTAACCCTCACATAAAGCAAATTTCAAGGACTGCCTTCTTTCACCTACGTAACATTGCAAAAATCAGGCACATCCTGTCTCAAGCAGATGCAGAAAAACTAGTCCATGCATTTGTTACGTCTAGG